>CM075992.1:6019834-6042725 GCA_038087875.1 Malacoraja senta
CCACGTGCTGCTCACTGAAGCATTCATCCATCCCAGACCTGCACACAGACACAGAGCGACACAGTATTATCATCAGCCAGCGGCAACCCTTGCTTATTTTGTGCCTGTGTCTTCATCAAGGTGACTGATGATTGTGACCTTCTTCCCACCCCTCGGTTTGCATCAGGCCCATGGCATCGAGCATGCAACGGGTATTGTTCCCGTACAATGGGCTCCAATCCCCCCCCCCCCCCAATCCATTAATTGTGCAACACAATCCCGACTCAAGTCTTCAAAAGGACAACATACTTCCTCCATCAATTACAAATGTTAAGGGAGGTAAAGAACAAGTGTTAGGATATATACAGGAACACAGAACAGTACAGTAAAGCACAAGAGCAGGCCCTTCGGCCCACAATGTTTGTGCTGAACATGATGCCAAGTTAAAACTAATCTCCTTTGTCTGCACTTGATCCATGATGCAAGTCTGATAAAGGGTTCTCGACCCGAAACATCACTTATCTATGCTCTCCAGAGATGCTGCCTGAGTGCTTTAAAGATGGGAACTTGCATTTACATGGAACAGCACAGGAACAGGCCCTTCAGCCCACAACGTCTATGCCGAACATAATGCCAGATTAAAGTAATCTCCTCTGCCTACACATGATCCATATCCCTGCATATCCATGTGCCTGTCTAAATGCCACATTCGTATCTGCCTCCACCACCACCCCCACCCTTGGCAGCTCGCTTCAGGCAACCAACAATGGAAATATGGAACTCAGGGATAAGAGATGAGTGCGCGGAGGAGGAGAAAGTAGCGGAGAGGCAAAGGTGGTGAGATCTCACCAACTGATCAAAATCATCCTGTTACCCATGAATGTCATCCTCACTATCATCATCACCTCCCACTCTGTACCTGCGATGCTGCTGCAAGCAAGATTTTGATTTGAGGACACAAGGTGCTGGAATAACTCAGCGGGCCAGGCAGCATGTCTGGAGAACAGGTTCTCCAGAGTTGCTGCCTGACCCAGTGATTCAATAATACTTTACAGTCACACGTACCTAGGCACAGTGACATTCTTTGCTTATGCCCGCTGAGTTATTCAAATCAAATTCCTCGTATGTTGCAAAACATACTTGGCTAATAAGTGACGTTTCGGGTCTGAAGAAGGGTCTCGACCCGAAACGTCACCTATTCCTTCGCTCCATAGATGCTGCCTCACCCACTGAGTTTCACCAGCATTTTTGTCTACCTTTGATTTTTCCTGCATCTGCAGTTCTTTATTAAATACTTGGCTGATCACGTATGATTATGATTATGGTTATTCCTGCACTTTGTGTCCTTTTGTGTAAATCAGCATCTGCAGTTCCATGTTTCTACAAGATCTTTCTTAGAACTGTGCTCTTCACCATACTTGTGCTGATGACAATATACACCAATTGACCCCTTCACTTCGCACCTTACTAGCCTCTAGTATGGCATCAGAAGGTAGCTCACTTACTAAAGTCCGACCCAATAGGGAAAGTTC
Organism: Malacoraja senta; assembly: GCA_038087875.1. NCBI lineage: Eukaryota > Metazoa > Chordata > Chondrichthyes > Rajiformes > Rajidae > Malacoraja > Malacoraja senta. The sequence goes on from CM075992.1 coordinate 6,021,346, forward strand.
AACAAGCAAGCTCTAGATGATTCGCACTTACCCACTCGTCTCCTTGTCCCGCGAGATGCTGAGGTAATGGAGGTAGTGAACTGTCGCTGTTTCATCGCTCTCTGGAGATCGCTTCATTTCTGCTGGAAGAAATTCAGTCGCTTTGATACAAAACTTTCTTTCTTCCCGCCAGCCCCCCCCCCCCCCCGCCCATCTCAATCACACTCGGTCACATTCAGTGCAGCAGCTGGGATAGTGCAGTGCACTAAATCCGACAGCTGGTAGAACATAGAACAAAGTGCAGAAGATAGGCACAAGGTGCTGGAGTAACTCAGTGGGTCAGGCAGCATCTCTGGAGGGCATTGATAGGTGACGTTTCGAGTCGGGACCCTTCTTTAGACTAAAAGTCGAGGGGAGAAAGACAGCTCACAACAGGTGCATGGAATAGTGATCCTGCCTCAAGGAGGGTAGCCAGAGGTTCAGTCTAAGAGGCGTAATTTGGAGAAGGGTTTTAGGGCGAGGAGGGAAGATTTGGAATCAGAGTGGGCGGCACAATAGAGCAGCACTGCCTCACTGCGCCAAAGACCCGGGTTCAATCCTGACCTCGGGTGCTGTCTGTGTGGAGTTTGCCCCATCTCCCTGTGATCGTGTGAGCTTCCGCCGGGTGCTTTGGTTTCCTCCCACATTCCAAAGAAGTGCAGGCTTGTAGGTTACTTGGCATTCTGTAAATTGCCCCTAGTGTGTAAGGATAGAACTAGTGTACGGGGTGATCGTTGGGCTGAGAGGACTCGGTGTGCCGAAGGGCCTGTTTCCATGCTGTATCTATAAATTAAACCAAGTGATATAGTCCAGAATACGACCACTTGACCCATTATGCCAGTGACAGTTCTCTGCTAGAGGCATCTAGTTAATCCCACTCTTTCCTGACTGCCTTGTAATGTTTAAGGGCAGCAATTTAGATGAGTATTTGAGGATTCTGGCACTAGGCATTTGACTACTTGAGCCCATGTTTTACTGCAATCTTCTTCCATCTCACTGTTGACACCAATTATCATCCACTTCTTTCAACTACAGTAGCTCCCTGACTTACATAAGGGTCACACACCACAGACACTTGCTTAAGTCAGATGTTACACAAGTCGGACATGGAAGGGAACCATGTTATACAATGTACTATTCGTACTGTATATTACCAGTGGGAGACCATGTGGAAGCTCCGACACGGAGACCGTGCGCGAGCATCCACGAGAACAGCTGACTGGCTTGCACAAACAGTTACATGTGACGACAGTAGGGCACCACTAACAAGACGCGCAACTCGGAAATAAAACAATGGGCTTAAAGAACTGCTGAGAGTAAGTGTGTTTACGTAAGTCGGGGAGTGCCTGTATTCTGCTGCAGCTCATGTATGATTGCTCAACAACTAGAAACCTTCAGTATTATATTTAAGGAAGTATATTTTACTTCCCTGGGCGGCACGGTGGTGCAGCGGTAGAGTTGCTGCCTTGCAACGCCAGGGACCCAGGTTCGATCCTGATTACAGGTCCTGTCTGTATGGAGTTTGTACGTTCTCCCCGTGGCCTGCGTGGGTTTTCTCCGGGATCCCCGGTTTCCTCTCACACTCAAAAGACGTACAGGTTTATAGATTAATGGGCTTGATATAATTGTAAATTTTCCCTAGTGTGTGTAGAATAGCATCAGTGTGCGGGGATCGCTGGTCTACGCGGACTCAGTAGACCGAAGGGCCTGTTTCTACGCTGTATCTCTAAACTAAACTAAATTCATTCAGTAATTTTAGAGTACTAAAATAGAGGCCTTCCTTGGGTAATGAACAGGTTCCATCTTTTAGGTCATAAGGAATAGGAGTAGAATTAGGCCATTCGGCCCATCAAGTTGACTCTGCCATTCAATCATGGCTGATCTATCTCTCCCTCCTAACCCCATTCTCCTGCCTTCTCCCCATAACCGCTGACACCTGTACTAATCAAGAATCTATCTATCTCTGCCTTAAAAATATCCACTGACTTGGCCTCCACAGCTTTCTGTGGCATTGAATTCCACAGATTCATGACCCTCTGACTGAAGAAATTTCTCCTCATCTCCTTCCTAAATGAACGCCTTTTAATTCTATGGCTGTGACCTCTAGTCCTAGACTCTCCCGCTAGTGGCAACATCCTCTCCACATCCACTTTATCAAAGCCTTTCACTATTCTGTACGTTTCAATTAGGTCCCCCCTCGTTCTTGTAAACTCCAGCGAGTGCAGGCCCAGTGCCGACAAACGCTCATCATAGGTTAACCTACTCATTCCTGAGATCATTCGTGTAAACCTCCTCTGGATCCTCTCCAGAAACAGCACATCCTTCCTCAGTTATGATGGCCAAACGTTTAAAGATACAAAGTGCTGGAGTAACTCAGCGGGTCAGACAGCATCTCTCGAAAACACGGAGAGGCAACGTTTCAGGTTGAGATCCTTCTTAGGACCTGAAACGTCACCTATCCAGGTTCTCCAGAGATGCTGTCTGACCCGCTTTGTTACTCCAGCGCACTGTGTCTTTTTTTTGGTACTTTCTGTCATTACGCGGAGACTGAAGAAGGGTGCCGACCCAAATGTCACCTCTCCCTTTTCCCCAGAGAGCCACAAAGTTACTCCAGCATTTTGTGTCTGTCTTTTGTGAAAATGAATGAGTTGGCCAGGATGGATTGGGAAATTTCTTTGAAAGACAGGACATTGGAAAGGCGGTAGCTAACATTTAAAGAACAAATGCAGGAGCTGCAACATTTTTGCTTTGCTCTGCGGAGTGAAAAGAGAAACCAATTCAACGATGCTCAACAGGAAATGTTAAGGATATTATTAAATCCAAAGGGGATCTCAACCAACCACCTTTTGTCAATTAGCCTAAATCTTTCTAATCTGCTAAAGGCCCCAGCAGACACATCTCCCCTTATTTATTCTGCCACAAACCTTTGTTATTGTGCATCCTGGTTTAATAACACATCGAACAGTACAGCAAATGAACAGACAGTCACAGGGTGAACATGCAAGTTCCACAAGATCAAGAATGGGTGTCAAGGGGAGAAACAGGAAAATGGGATTAGGAGGCAGAGATCAGCCATGAGTGAATGACGGAGTAGACTCAATGGGCCGAATGGCCTAATTCTACTCCCATAACGTGGGAACTTGTCAGGATCGAACCCGGTTCTCAGGTGCTGTGAAGGTACACAAAAATACTGGAGAAGCTCAGCGGGTGCAGCAGCATCTATGGAGCGAAGGAGATAGGCAACGTTTCGGGCCGAAACGTCGCTTATCTCCTTCGCTCCATAGATGCTGCTGCACCTGCTGGGTTTCTCCAGCATTTTTGTGTACCTTCGATTTTCCAGCATCTACAGTTCCTTCTTAAACTCTCAGGTGCTGTGAGGTTGAACCTCTACTAGCTGCGCCACTGGACCACCGCAACACACAAAAATACATCAAATTCAAAAAATAAAATGGTGATGCTGGAATTCTGAAACAAAAGCAGAAAATGTTGGAAAAACACAGCTGCTCAGGCAGCATCTGTGGAAACAGTCAAGAGGGGAAACAATGAACTACAGATGCTGGTTAATACAGAAAAGAACACAAAGTGCTTGAGTAGCTCAGCGGGTCAGAGTCTGAAAGAGGGTCTCCACCCAAAACATCATCTATTCATGTTCTCCAGAGATGCTGCCTGGCCTGCTGAGTTACTCCAGCACTTTGTGTCCAAGAGTCAAGTGTTTTTATTTGTTCGAAGACAGACACAAAATGCTGGAGTAACTCAGCGGGGACAGGCAGCATCTCTGGAGGGAAGGAATGGGTGACGTTTTGGGTCGAGACCCTTGTTTGAAAACAGAATAATGAAATCCTTATTTGCAGCAGGTTAACAGCTATCAATGTTGTGGATCTGTGACCCTCCATCAGAGATGAAGCAATATCTCTTTTTGTTTTAAATTCTGCACTGGGTCTCTCTGACTTACCTGCTGTATTCTCGCTTGTCAGAGCTTGTTCTGTCCGATGAACCTCTTTCACTGGCGATTCTTGCTCTTGGGATGCCATGGCCGTTGCTTTGGAGCTGCCTTCGTTCCTGAAGGACGCATCAAGAGAAGAACTCTCCACGTTACTCTGATGCTCAAGAGGTTCCATTGCAAGCTGGGTTTCGGGCCAGGAGCAGAGAGCACCGGGCACGTTACTGGTCGCCTCTCCGCCGCCTTCACTCGACATCGCCGCATCTCCCTTGCCTCCATCGACGGGACTTTGATGGAAGCACTCCATGCCGTTGCCATCTCTCGCACAGGCAACTTCAAACTCATAGGACATCGGGTCGACCGAAGTGCTTATATCTTCTTCCGTCTCGCAAGACACGTCGAAGCTGTAGGAAACCGGATCCAAAGAGGTATACTGCACCTCCTCGCCGCACGTCACATCGTACTCATAGGACATCTGGTCCAGCGCGGTGTACTGGTTCCCATCGCGGTCACAGGACAAATCAAACCCGTACAACATCCCATCCTCGGACGGGCCACGGACCGCGCTTAGCGTGTGCATATCCTGCTCCTCATGCATGTAAGTCGTCAGCAATCCCTTACCTCCTACTTCGGAAAGGTTTAGATTGATTCCGTCCAAGATATTCTCTGGCAGGCAGGTGTTGAAAGAACTTGGCTGGCTGCAACGGTTGGGAGCAGCCATCAAGTTCTCCGTCAGCAGGGGATGTGTTGGAGCAGGTCCAAGCTTGGCTCCCACTGGTCTTGGATCAGATTGAATCGGTTCCTTGTGGACTTGCGGTTCTAACGGACTCGCTGGCTTGTAGCTGGGGGGGTCCGGGAACTGACTGTCAAACTCTACCCCGTGTCTCGAGCCCGCGAGTGTCCTCAGCTGCGGTGGGATCCCGTCAAGGGATTGCTCACGCTCCAGAAGACAGGTGGTCCCACCACTGACCCCCTCCATGACACTCAGGTGCAAACTGGTGTTTTCCTCCCCTCCTGAACTCTGTGGAGGTCTGGCATGGACCACTTGATCTCCACATAGGTTCAGCACATCATCAGGGCTACAAAATCCCTTGTTGATGTTGGTCTGCAGCTCTTCATCCCATTGTATTAGCTCCTGATGATTGCTTTTCTCCATTGAACTGATGGGACAATGGAGTACTATTGTAAATCGGCATATAATTTTATGACTAGGAATCTTCTTTTAACTGGAAGACAAGAAGTTTATAATAAAATTAATTGCAAATCCAATAACCACATATTTTATTCACCAAATTCAATCCCATCAGCATCTTACCCAATCTTCACAATTTATAGATTCCAATCTAATTGGAAACGAATTACCAATCAATTAATAGACTATCAGTCTATTACCAGGGGACACAAGGAACTGCAGATGCTAGCAAAACACAAAGTGCTGGAGGAACTCAGTGGGTCAGGCAGCATCTGCGGAGGGAATGGACAATCAATGTTTCAGGTCGGGATCCTTCTTCAGACTGTTTGCAATGGGGGAAGAAAGCTGGAAAGGGGAGGTGGGGTGGGACAAAGTTTTGAACATGATCGGTAGATACAGGTGAGGGGGGTAGTTTTAATTGCAGATGGGTGGAGCGAGTGAGAAAGATGTGAGGTGTAAAGGAGACTAAAGGGCGTCAGGTAAGGAGAGAAATGGAGGAGTGAAATGTAAAGCTAGTGGGAGGGGAAGAGGGGGCGATAAAAGGTCAGTGAGGGATTTTGGGATGGGAGATGAGTATATGAAGGAAGGTAAAGGAGCAGGGTGACTGGGGAAGTGGGAGATTACTCATCTTTACCAATCTCTATACAGTTTATGACTTACACTTCTGTCCTTTTCCCAGTTATGCTTAGTCAGGAGTCAATAGTATTTGATGGTCGTATGTGCTGTCAATGGAGTAATGAAATTCTTACTTGTTGCAGTTTAGCAGGCCTGTTAATGCAACAACACAGAAATATATAATGATCAATAAATTAATAACAGTAAAACTTGGTAACCACAATAGTACAAAGGGCAGCACTGTGGCGCAGCGGTAGAGTTGCTGCCTTACAGCGCTTGAGCCCCGGGTTCGATCCCGACTACGGGTGCTGTCTGTACAGAGTTTGTAAGTTCTCCCTGTGACCGTGTGGGTTTAGTCCGAGATCTTTGGTTTCCTCCCCCACACTCCAAAGATGTACAGGTTTGTAGGTTAATTGGCTTGGCGTATGTGTAAATTCTCCCTAGTGTGTGTAGGATAGTGTTAATGTGCAGGGATCGCTGGTCGGTGCGGACTCGGTGGGCAGTAAGGCCCGTTTCCACGCAGTATCTCTAAACTAAAACTAAACTAAAACCAAAGTCGGCAGTGCAACCAAAGACACAGTGCATAGAAGATCATGGGTCGGTCATACCCTCTACAGGTGCTGCCTGACCTGCTGGGTTTGTCCAGCACGCTTTTTTCCTCAAGATTCCAGCATCTGCAGTTCCTTGTGTCTCCATAGAAAATCATAGTCCAGGTTAATGTTGAGCAATGTTCAAGAGCCTGATGGTTACAGGGAAGAAGCTGTTCTTGAACTCGATAGTCATGGTTTGCAGACTCCTATACTGTTTTCCTGCCTCAATGATTTCTCGTGCAAAACAAGATCTCCATCACAAGTACTGACCTCCCCGCCATCAAATGGAGGTGGTGCTACCTCAAAAAGGCAGCCAACATCATCAAGAACCCACACCAGCCTGACCACGCCCTTACTTCATTCCTGCCATCAGGAAAAAGGTTTAGGGGTCTGAAAACCATGATGTCCAGTTTCAGGAACAGCTTCTTCCAAAAGAACAATCGGGCTCTCGAACATTATATGTGTAAGAGGGAACTGCAGATGCTGGTTTAAAACGAAGATAGACATAAAATGCTGGAGTAAATCTCTGTTGTGCTGAAGCAAAGCAAGAATTTCATTGTCCCATCAGGAACACATGACAATAAACTCTCTTGAATCTTGAATCTTGAGTAACTCAGCGGGACAGGCAGCATCTCTGGAGAGAAGGAATGGGTGACATTTTGGGAGAAATTTGAAGAACTGTCTGAAGAAGGGTCTCGACCCAAAACGTCACCCATTCCTTCTCTCCAGAGATGCTGCCTGTCCCGCTGAGTTACTCCAGCATTTTGTGTTTATCTTGAACATTACAAATAGCAACTGAACTTCGAACTACAAACTGACATGGTTGCACTTGCGTTCAGTATTTTGTTTTGTTTTGCTACATATTGTCAAACCTGTTGTGCCGCTGCAAGTAAAAATGTCATTGTTCCGTTTTGGTACATATGACAATTAAACATTCTTGTCTTTCTTGACCCCCGCAGATAAATAACAAACATCAAGGTGTGAAGATGGGTCCAGAACTGAAACATCATCCTTCCACCTCCCTCTGAAGAAGGGTCTCGACCCGAAATGTCACCCATTCCCTCTCTCCCGAGATGCTGCCTGTCCTGCTGAGTTACTCCAGGTTTTTTTGTCTATCTTTGGTTTAAACCAGCATCTGCAGTTCCTTCCTACACCTTCCACCTCCCTCCGCAGATGCTGCCCAACCTGCTGAGTTCCTCCAGCAGTTTGTCTTTTACTCACGATTCCAGCATCTGCAGTCTCATGCCACCAATGTGAAGGAGAGATGGCGATCAGTTTATTTTTTAATAATAATTGCTTCATCAACAGCTGACAAGGATGACTTCACCAGCACCATAGCATCATGAAAATCCTGACCTCACCCTATCGTAGATACTTCCATTGTCCCCCAACCACTGCAAAAAACTGACATGTCTTACTTTTCCAGTACTCCTAAAGGCTTTTTGACCTGAAAGATCATCCATTTTGTTCTATATCTCTCTACGTCACCGCTTATATCTCTCGTTTCCCTTTTCCCGACTCTCAGTCTGAAGAAGAGTCTCGACCAGAAACGTCACCTACTCCAGAGATGCTGTCTGACCAGCTGAGTTACTCCAGCTTTTTGTGTCTATCCCTATCCATAGATGCTGTCTGACCTGCTCAGTGTTCATCTTCTGCTTTCCTACTGGATTTTCTTCTCATTTTGTTTTGCTTTTTCTTCTTTGGTTGCGATAAAGACGTTGGCCTTTTATGCAGTAGTACTGTGGTTGTCAATTCATCAAAACTATTGATTATTATGCATTATCTGGGTGTATTGTGTTACATGCCTGTTATGATGCAGCAGGTAAGAATATAATTGTTCTGTTGTTGCTTCATATGACAATTAAACACTCTTGACTCTTGTTTGCAAATGAATGTTGATGAGTCAGTAGTGAAACTGCTCTTCCCTTTAAAACTTTAGTTAGATAGGTAGATAGAGTGGTAGAGGCAAGATAGACACAAAACACTGGAGTAACTCAGCGGGACAGGCAGCATCTCTGGAGAGAAGGAATGGGTGACGTTTCGGGTCGAGACCCTTCCTCAGACTGATAAATATTCAGAGTGGTAGAGGGCTATATGGATATGCTTGACTTCATTGAGTGGAGCACTGAGTATAAAGGGCCTGTCCCACTTGGCGATTTTTTCGGCGACTGCCGGCGTCATATCAGTGTCACAAAAAGATTTTGAACATTTCAAAATCAAGCGGCGACAATAAAAAATGTTGTGACACTTGATAAACACTGCGTTAATACGCCGCTAATTTTTCGGTGACCTGATACGTCAGTCAATGATGCCGGCATCGCCGAAAGAATCGCCAAGTGGGACAGGCCCTTAAGAGTCAGGAAGTCATCCTGCAGCTCTGTAAGACTTTGGTTAGGCTTTAGTTGGAGTATTGCATGCCATTCTGTTCACCTCTTTACAGGAAAGATTTGAGGTTTCGGAGAAGGTGCAGAAGAGATTTACCACATTGCTGCCTGGATTAGCTATAAGAAGAGGTTGAACAGACTTGGATTGTTTTCAATGGAGCCACCGCGGCTGAGGGGAGACCTGATGGAAGTATATAGAAATTAGTGAGGCATAGATAGGGTAGACAGTTAGAACCTTTTTTCCCCAGGGTGGAAATGTCAAAGACCAAAAGGCTTAGCTTTAAGGAGAGAAGAGTGGTGTTTAAAGCAGATATATGGGGCAGATTGTGTTAGAACAGAGGTTGGTGGGTGCCTGGAACGCACTGCCAGGGCTGGTGGTGGAAGCAGATACGATAGTGACATTAAAGAGCGTTTCAGATAGGCACCTAAAAATGCAGGGAATGGAGGAATGCAGGCAGAGAATATTGGTTTAACTTGGCATCATGTTTGGCACGGACATTGTGGGCTGAAGGGCATGTTCCTATGCTGTACTGTTCTATGCTTAACCAGTGCTATATAAATGGAACCCAATTTAACCCGCAGACATTTGGAGAGGGAGATTTCACTCATAGGTCCAGAAGCAAAAATTAATTCCAAATCCCTTCATATTTTCCTACGTTAATTAGCACATCCATGCCTCCAGCTCCATTGGAACGAACCCACAAAGGAACACCATGCCTCATTAAACCCAACATCTTTACACCTTTGCTTAATTAACCTTTAACACGTAACTGTAAATAGAGCACAGTGTGAGGCCCTGTGGGACATGATCTTTTTGCCAGATGTCAGACTGGTCATAACTCACTCACGGCAAGAGAAAGTCATTTTATTGGGCAAGTTTGCCCATATCCGAGGCAGATTAGCAGTTATCGACCAGTTCGCACTGATTAGAGCAATTGGCTGGGACACTCTTGTAAATCAATTGTTTCGAGCTGTGTGTGCATTTCTTTCAAATTATAAGCACTACACAATCTTGGTATTGGTTTATTATTGTCACATGAACTGAGACGCAGCGGATAAAATTTTTGGTTTGACAGTCAAACTGCCGAGGCCAGGATGGAGTCAGAACGCTGGATCGGTGAGGTAGAGGGCGGCGCAGCGGTCGAGTCGCTGCCTTACAGCGCTTGCAGCGCCGGTGACCCAGGTTCCATCCCGACTACGGGTGTTGTCTGTAGGGAGTTTGTACGTTCTCCCCATGGCCTGCGTGGGTTTTCTCTGAGTTCTTCGGTTTCCTCCCACACTCCAAAGACACACAGGTATGTAGGTCACTTGGCTTGGTAAATGTAAAAATTGTCCCTAGAGTGTGTAGGATAGTGCTAATATGCGGGGATCGCTGGTCGGTGCGGGCCCGGTGGGCCTGTTTCCGCGCAAGTTTAAACTAAACTAAAGTCATAGAAAGATACAGCATGGAAACAGGCCCTTCAGCCCACCAATCCATGCTGATAATCAGAGACTAAATTAGTTAAAAGATACAGCATGGAAACAGGCCCTTCAGCCCACCGAGTTCACGCCAACCATTGATCACCTAATGATACTAGTTCTATGTTATCCCACTTTCGCATCCACTCCCTACATACTAGGGGCAATTTTCCGAGGGCAAGTCTTTGGGATGTGGGAGAAACTGGAGTAACAAAAGGAAACCCATATGGTCACAGGGAGAAAGTGCAAACTCCACACTGACAGCACGAGAGGTCAGGATCGAACCGGGGTCTCTGTTGCAGTGAGGCATACCAGGCCAGAAATGGGTCAACTAACAGGCAAGAGGCTAGATCTCTTCTGCAGAGAAGGATATGGGCAGCACAGCGACACAGTTGGAACAGCTGCTGCCTCACAGATCCAGCGTCCCGACTCCATCCTGACCTCGTCTGCTGTCTGCGTGGAGTCTGCACGTTCTCTCTGTGACCCCGCAGGCTTCCTCCGGGTGCTCCTGTTTCCGCTCACATCCCAAAGACTTGCGGGTTTGTAAGTTAATTAGCCTCTGTAGATTGTTCTTGATGGGAGGCAATTGCCAGACCCTGGGAGGGTGCTGAGATGGTGGGAAACTTGGCAGGAATAAGGTGGTATTTGTGTGGTGCAAATAGGTGCTTGACTCTCCATTCCCTACATGTCCATGAGTCTATCCAAACGCCTCTTCAACCTCACTATTGTATCTACCTCCACCATCACCCCTGGCAGCGTTACAGGCACCCATCACACTGTGTAAAGAAAACCTTGCCTCCCATTCATGTCCTTTGTGTTTTGCTACTGAAATAAATAAATAGCAGGCCAGGGTTGTGGGAGGATGCAGATTAGTACATTCACTGATACCTCCGTGAGCTCTTTCCAAACCAACATTAATGAGCCAGATGGGCAAGCACACCAACGTACAGTTAGGGATTTGTGTTCTGCCCTGTGATTCATTCACAAAATGTATCCAAATGCTTGGCATGTTTCAACATGGAACATCTTTGCAACAGAACGGTGAATGCAGAGCAGATGTAATTGGAGCTTGATTAATGCATGAACGTTTCAGATTTTTATTTTCAGGCACTGCCTCAAATTGAAAGTTTAACGGTGTATTTTTCCCTCTGCAGCTCATAGATACTTTCATAAAGTAAGCAGCCAACGCCTCCACTTTTTTTGGGAAGTTTAAAGCGGTTCGGTATGTCGCCAATTACTCGAACAGGCTTCTACAAATGCGCTGTAGAAAGTAATGAAAAATGAACTGCAGATGCTGGTTTATACCAAAGGTAACACTCAAACTGCTGGAATACCACGGTGGGTCAGGCAGCATATCTGGAGAAAATGCAGAGAAAACATAGGGGGATCCGTTGTGGGGGGCGAGGCCACCGAGAACAAAGGGGGACCATTGGGGACTAAATGGAATGGTTTGTCAAGGGCCTGTCCCACTTACGTGACTTTTTCGGCGACTGCCGGCACCCGTCATAGGTCGCCGAAAATTTTCAACATGTTGATAATCCAGCGGTGACCAGAACAAGGTACGACTCTTTGGGCGACTACTCACGACCATACAGGCTTCACCCCGCAACATGTCGGCAGGGTGTCGCCTGTATGGTCGTGAGTAGTCTCCTTGTCACCCAAAGAGTCGTAGCGTCTTTCTAGTCACCGCTGAATTTTCAACATGTTGAAAATTTTCGGCAACCTATGACGGGTGCCGGCAGTCGCCGAAAAAGTCTCGTAAGTGGGACAGGCCCTTAACTTTGTCGGCGGCCTTTTTTGTGGCCACTCTCTGCATACCTGTATATGCAAAACAAAGGATCCTACTGTGACATGTCACATGTGATTATCATTCATTCACAATGAACTTGAACTTGAGCTAATATATATATATTTTTAAATATTGAATCTCTGCAGAATCCCTCGGAAAAGAGTAAAGGGATATCTGACCTGTCACTGCATGGTTGAGGAAGGCATGGTTTTATGAGTGGTGAATATCATGGCCAACGGTCTAGTCTTAGCTGGGGGGACTCTCCACCACAGTCATCTTCACTGCCGAATTTATCTGTGATAACATCCGAATAAAATCGGTGCTGGTTACAGGAAGGTTACCCTTCAAGAAACACAAAACAGAGTTAACATGTAGCTAGTCCTCAACAGGCATTGTCCTCCAATTCTTTTCAATACCAAAAGCAACATTGTTCCCAGATTACTCCTGGCTCCTTTTACAGAACTTAGATCAGTGCAGGAATTAGAAACAAAGAACTGCAGATGCTGGTTACAAGAAAAAAAAAGGACACAAAGTACTGGAATAGCTCAGAGGGTCAGGCAGCATCCCGGGAGTCTGAAGAAAAGTCCCGACCCGAAACATAATCTATCCACATTCTCCAGGGATGCTGTCAGTTATTCCAGTCCTTTGTGCTGTTTTTTAATAGAACGGTATTGCACAGGAACAGGCCCTTCAGCCCACAATGTCCGTGCTGAACATTATGCCAAGTTAAAGTAATCCCCACTGCCTGCGTTTGATCCATGTGCCGGTCCAAAAGCCTCTTAAACATTACTATCGTATCGGCCTCCACCACCACCCCTGGCAGTACATTCTAGACACTGATCTCTGTGTATAAAAGCCTTCCCTTGCACATCTTCTTTAAACTTTGCCCCTCTCACCTTAGAGCTATGCCTTCTAGACTTTGATATTTCAACCCTGGGGAAAAGCTCTGACTGTCTACCTTATCTATGTTTTAAATAAATGTATATACTTCTATCAGGTTTCCTCCCACCTCGAATAATGAAAGGCCTGGATAGAGTCAATGTGGAGTGGATGTTTCCATTAGTGGGAGAGTCTAGGACCAGAGGCCAGAGCCTCAGAATAGAAGAACGTACTTTTAGAAAAGAGATGATGAGGAATTTCTTTGGTCAGATGGTGGTGAATCTGTGGAATTCATTGCCACAGACGGTTGTGGAAGCCGTCAATGGATATTTTTAAGGCGGAAATTGTCAGATTCTTGATTAGTACGGGTGTCAGGGGTTATGAGGCGCAGATAGGAGAATGGGGTTGAGAGGGAAAGATCGATCAGCCATGATCGCATGGTGGATTGGACTTGATGGGCCAAACCAAGTTCTTCTAACCTCTTATCTCTAACACCCTCTAATCCAAGCATCATTCTGGTAAACCTCCTCTGCACCCTTTTCAAAGCCTCCACATCCCTCCTGTAATGGGGCGACCAGAACCGCCAGAACACTCCAAATGTGGTCTAACCAAAGTCTTCCTTTGTGCTCACATTATTAACATGATGTTGCCACAGTTACTACCTCTGGAGGAGAGTTTCACAGCTCCACAGCACTCAGTGAAGAGGATTCTATTCCCCAACAGCATCAGTCTCCTATTTTTAAAGTAGACACAAGGAACGGCAGATGTTGGTTTACCAAAAAAGACACAAAGTGCTGGAGTAACTCAATGGGTTAGGCAACATATCTGGACAACGTGGATTGGTGATGTTTCGAGTCTGAAAAAGGGTCCCGACAAAAACAAAATCACCTACCCATGCTCTCCAGAGATACTGCCTGATCCACCGAGAATGCATCGCCTGGGGTGGTGGTGGAGGCAGATATGATAGTGGTGTTTAAGAGGTTTTAGAAAGGCACATACAAGTGCAGGGAATAGAGGGATATGGATTATGTCCAGGCAGATGAGATCAGTTCAGCTAGGCATCATGTTCAGCATTAACATTGCGGGCCAAAGGGCCTGTTCTGTGTTGTACTATTCTATGTTCATATAGTTCTCAACATTGCAGTGTATCAGTTCCACAGACAAAGCCCAGTGTCCACAATGGGGTAGATGTCAATCGGACAGTACTAGTTTGTGGAAGGGCCATTCAGTAGCCTGATAAGGGTGGCACAGCAGTAGAGTTGCTGCCTTGCAGTGCCAGAGAACGGGTTAAATCCTGACTATGGGTGCTGTCTGTACGGAGTTTGTACAGTCTCCGTGACCGCGTGGGTTTTCACCGGGTGCTTCGGTTTCCCCCTACACTCCAAAGACATGCAGGTTTGTAGGTTAATTGGCTTCTGTAAATTGTCCCTAGTGTCTAGGATAGAACTAGTGTATGGGCCATCGTTGGTCGGCATGGACTCGGTGGGCCGAAAGGCCTGTTTCCACGCTGTATCTCTAAAACTAAAACTAAACTGAGGGGAAGAAACTGTTCCTGAGTCTGGTGGTGTGCTTTCAAGCTTCTGTACCTTCTGTTGGACAGGAGCTATAACAGTAAATTAATCTGAGTATGAAAGCATTTCTGGACAAAATGGATAGGTGACGTTTCAGGTTGTGACCTTTCTTCAGAGTCATAACGTCACCTATCCATTTTCTCCAGATATGCTGCCTGACCATCTGAGTTACTCAGCATTTTGTGTCTGTCTTTGGTATAAACCAGCAGTTCCTTCTTATTACATTGAGTCTGAAAGATTTAATTAGAAATTTACCTTAGCAGTTGTGCTGTGCATTTTGTATTATGTAGTGGAACAGAAGTATGTTCAAAGAACAATTCATCATCGAAAGAGTCCTGAGCAGCACCACATGAGATCTGTCGTAAAACATACAAAAATAGTCGTTTCACATAACATACAGAAATAGCACAGTTGCCCACAGATACAGACAGATCCGCTCTGAGGTGAACTTTACGTAATCCTCTCTTGCTCTCCTCTTTGAGGCAATGGTGAATGGGTGGACAAGTGCGCAGCAGTAAATCAAAATCAAACCAAAACCTGCACTTCTCCCAACAGTGACACCAGCACAATTTTGGCACTGTCTTTAAGAGTAGGAACACTACCCAATTACCCTGGCTGGTAAGCCCAAAACTATGGCTCCAATCATCACCCTAAATGGCAGCCAATACCACAATACAAAACTAAAATAGCATACTGTTTCCTTTACATCATACAGAAACTATGCTTCACTCTCTTATTCATTTAACAAATATGCACACAGTGGTTAAAACTGTAACAATTGCAGAATGACATTCCGTGGTGCTAACAATCCTCTGTTGTACAGGTGACTGAATAGAAACATTTCATGACAAAATTATATAGTGATCAATTTAATTTAACCACAAGGCGACTGATCATTTAGGTTGCAACTTCAAGGTCTGTCCGTGCAGGGGGAAGGGGGACAGCAACGAGACAATGCAACGAGCAAACACTCATTCACACATTTAGCTCTGAGAACAGCGCTCAGCTGTGAATCCACCCCTCCCTTCCATCACATCACAATAGACACCTTGCCCTTGGAAGACACAATAACACCATCCATAGGCTGGATGGGGAACAATTTCTTTTTCTGACAGGACTCACTTTGCAGCAAGCTGCACAGTCCAGCAACTATAATAATCCACACTGTCACCATGCAATGCTCCAAACATTCATTTCTAAATGCACCTGAAAGTTTACAGTTAAGACATGGAAGTGCAGCCCAGTGCAATGTCACTGTACAATGAAACGCACTCCAATGTCAATATGCACTTTTGCATTCAAGACAATCAGATCCCACTTTGTTTGGAAATTGAAAGAAGCACATACAGGGGTTTGGAGGAAGATGGGTCTTTGCAGCTGTGCTCCCTCAGGCTGCACTCTCTCCTTGGTGGGTCCCTGTGGTGAGTGCCTGCTGGAGACTGCAGCCCCCTGCAACCAGCTCAGTGCAGCTCCATTGCAACCTCAGCCAAGTGGCATCCATTACTGCCTGGGAATCCCAGGTTCAGCCCCAGCGCGCCCGCCGGACGTCCCGCCCCCGCGCCCCTCCCATTGGCCGCCCCGCCGTCCATCAGCCGCCAGGCCCGCCTCCCCGCCGCGTCCATTGGCCGCCAGCGCCGCGGGGGGCGGGGTCCCCGGAGGGGCAGCGTCGTCCGCCATTGGCCGGGCCGGCTGCCAGTCACCCGACCCGACCCCCGCTTCCGCTCGGCGCGCAATGGCAGCGGGAGAAGGGCAGGGGGAGAGTGTGTGATGGAGAGGAGAGTGTGTGATGGAGAGGAGAGTGTATGTGATGGAGAGTGAGGGGGAGAGAGAGAGAGAGAGAGAGTGATGGAGAGGAGAGTGTGTGATGGAGAGTGAGGGGGAGAGGAGTGTATGTGATGGAGTGTATGTGATGGAGAGTGAGGGGGAGAGAGATGGGGATAGTGTGTGTGTGTGTGTGTGAGAGAGAGATGATGTCAGGTGAGAGATGGGGGAGATTGTTTGTGGGGAAGAAAGTGAGAGAGAGAGGGGGGGAGTGTGAGGGGGAGAGAGAAGGAAAAGGGGTGGGAGAGTGAGGGGGGAGAGAAAGGCGCGAGGGGTGAGGGAAGAGGGGATTAGGGGAGAGAACTTGGGGGTGAGAGAGAGAGGAAGGGGTTAGGGGAGAATGAGGGTGTGAGGGGCGAGAGCATGGGATCGAGGGTTAGGGGACAGCTTGGGGCGAGGGGGTGAGAGTTAAGGGAGAACTGTGGGCGAGAGTGTGAGGGGGAGTGTATTGGGGACTGCATGGGGTGAGGGGGAGAGCGAGGGTGTGGGGACGATGGGTCGGGGAGCATCAGGGGTAGGGAAGAGCATGGAGTGAGGGTAGGAGGAGGAGTGGGAGAGGATTAGGGGTACGAGGGGTGTGGGAGAGCACAAGATCAAGGGTAGGACGGTGAGAGGGTGGGAAGCGTGAGTTGAGGGTTAGGAGGTCAAAGGGAGAGATCCTGAGGGCTAGCTGGGCAATAATAATAATAATAATAATACATTTTATTTATATAGCGCTTTTCAAGGACTCAAAGTCGCTTTACATTGAGAGTCAAAAACAAAACAAAATAGAACAGTAAGACAGAGATGCAATGAGGGATGGTAGGTGGGGGGATACTAAGTGGGGGGCACAAGGGACCACAAAGTGGGGTGAGCCAGTTGGACCACAGGGTAAGATGCACAAACAGGGGAACCATAAAGCAGTGTACAACCGGGGGCAGAGGGAACCACAAAAGGGCGGCACAAGGTGGAGTGCACAAAAGGGACATAAAATGTGGTGCGCAAGTTGGACCTCTAAGTAGGGTGCACAAGGTTGGGGACATTACATGGGGGCTCAGGAAGCACAAAGTGGAAAGTGGTGGAGGATTTAGAAGAGAGAGGTAGCAGTGGGTGACGGTTTTCGGTTTGATAGGTGAGGCTCGGGTTGTGGAGGAGACATGATTGGTGATGAAGGGATGAGTCTAGATGAGGTGTGATGGGCTGAGGGGGGTGGGTGATGAAAAGATGGTGGAGGTGCTTTGTTATCCTTCTCAATACCTCGTTCCTGCAAGAAAACCAAACCTAGCCAACTTTGGCCACAACAGATCTTCAACCCTGGCACCATCTTCCCACAACAGATCTCCAACTCTTGCCACAATCTTCCCACCCACTGTTGTTGCTATTCCTTCCAGTTGTATGACACCTAGGTTGTCCAAATGTTATGAAACAGTTGAAGCAACGTCTAAAGGTGTATGATAAAATAGGAGCACGTGGAACTGCAGATGCTGGAAATATTCCATAGGATTCAAACTGCTGGAATAACTCAGCGAGTCAGGCACCTAAAGAGATCTACAGATGGCAGAACAGAAGGAGTGAGAGAGGGTGAGATGTTTTGTTCTGTGGCAGTGATGTTAAAAAATATATATACAAAACATCAAAGTCTTAATACTTTCTTAGTGTGTCTCTACATTCAATATTGTCAGTGTTATACCCAGCAGAATTAGCACCTTTGTTTCCTTACAGATAGCACCCTTGCCACACATGTTGCTCCCTGGGGTGATCTTCCTTCCCCTGTTTGGGGGTGTATCCACCAGACTGCTGCTCAATGTCCAGCAGCTGAGGGACCCTAGACTGTGGTCCTCCGCCACAGAGCCTTGGCGTTGGTTGCACCGAGCTGCTGTGCGTCCCTCAGCATGTACTCCTGCAGTCTGGAGTGGGCCAGTCGGCAACATTCCCCGACGGACATTTGTTGGGACACCAACAAGTTTCAGGCAGACCAAAGAGCGTTTTTCACCGAATTTATGGTCTTCCAACAACACTTCGAATATGTCTCTGCGAACAGCGCATACATAGATACATAGAAAATAGGTGCAGGAGTAGGCCATTCGGCCCTTCGAGCCTGCACCGCCATTCAATATGATCATGGCTGATCATCCAACTCAGTATCCCGTACCTGCCTTCTCTCCATACCCCCTGATCCCTTTAGCCACAAGGGCCACATCTAACTCCCTCTTAAATATAGCCAATGAACTGGCCTCAACTACCCTCTGTGGCAGAGAGTTCCAGAGATTCACCACTCTCTGTGTGAAAATGTTTTTTCTCATCTCGGTCTTAAAGGATTTCCCCCTTATCCTTAAGCTGTGACCCCTTGTCCTGGACTTCCCCAACATCGGGAACAATCTTCCTGCATCTAGCCTGTCCAACCCCATAAGAATTTTGTACGTTTCTATAAGATCCCCTAAATTCTAGCGAGTATAAGCCAAGTCTATCCAGTCTTTCTTCATATGAAAGTCCTGACATCCCAGGAATCAGTCTGGTGAACCTTCTCTGCACTCCCTCTATGGCTATAATGTTCTTCCTCAGATTTGGAGACCAAAACTGTACGCAATACTCCAGGTGTGGTCTCACCAAGACCCTGTACAACTGCAGTAGAACCTCCCTGCTCCTATACTCAAATCCTTTTGCTATGAAAGCTAACATACCATTCGTTTTCTTCACTGCCTGCTGCACCTGCATGCCTACTTTGGTGCCACATCCTGCACCCACACACAACTGACTGACTTCATCCGCTTCACCACCAACTTCCATCCGGCACTCAAATACACCTGGACCATTTCTGACACTCCCCTACCATTCCTTGACCTCACTATCTCCATCGAAGGTGATAGACTCCTTACCGACATCCACTACATACCCACCGACTCCCATGGCTATCTGGACTACACTTCTTCCCACCCTGCTTCCTGTAAGGACTCCATCCTCCACTCCCAATTCCTCCGTCTACGCCGCATCTGCTCCCAGGATGAGGCGTTCCACACCAGGGCATCTGAAATGTCCTCATTCTTCAGGGAACGGGGGTTCCCCTCCTCCACCATAGATGAGGCTCGCACCAGGGTCTCTGCCATACCCCGCAACACTGCTCTCTCTCCCCATCCCCCCACTCACAACAAGGGCAGAGTCCCCCTAGTCCTCACCTTTCACCCCACCAGCCGTCACATACAACAAGTGATCCTCCGTCAGTTTCGCCACCTCCAACGTGACCCCACCACTCGACACATCTTCCCATCTCCCCCCCATGTCTGCCTTCCGCAAAGACCGCTCCCTCCGTAACTCCCTTGTCAATTCTTCCCTTCCCTCCCATACCACCCCCTCCCCTGGTACTTTCCCTTGCAACCGCAAGAGATGCAACACTTGTCCCTTCACCTCCCCCCTCTACTCCATTCAAGGACCCAAGCAGTCGTTCCAGGTGCGGCAGAGGTTCACCTGCATCTCCTCCAACCTCATCTATTGCATCCGCTGCTCTAGATGCCAGCTGATCTACATCGGTGAGACCAAGCGCAGGCTTGGCGATCGTTTCACCGAACACCTCCGGTCGGTCCGCAATAACCAACTTGACCTCCCGGTGGCTCAGCACTTCAACTCCCCCTCCCATTCCGTATCTGACCTCTCTGTCCTGGGTCTCCTCCATGGCCACAGCGAGCAACACCGTAAATTGGAGGAAATGCACCTCATATTCCGCTTGGGCAGTCTACATCCTGGGGGCTTGAACATTGAATTCTCCCAATTCTGCTAGCCCTTGCTGTCCCCTCCCCTTCATCAGCCCTCTGGTTGTCTCCTGCCCTCCCCCAGCCCTCAGGCTCCTCCTCCGCCTTTTTCCTTTTTCCCTTTCTTCTCCCCACCCCCTATCAGTCTGAAGAAGGGTTTCGGCCCGAAACGTTGCCTATTTCATTCGCTCCATAGATGCTGCTGCACCCGCTGAGTTTCTCCAGCATTTTTGTGTACCTGCCTACTTTCAATGACTGGTGTACCATGACACCCAGGTCTCGCTGCATCTCCCCTTTTCCTAATCGGCCACCATTTAGATAATAGTTGCCTTTCCTGTTTTTGCTACCAAAGTGGATAACCTCACATTTATCCACATTAAACTGCATCTGCCATGCATCTGCCCACTCACCCAACCTGTGTAAGTCACCCTGCATTCTCATAGCATCCTCCTTACAGTTCACACTACCACCCAGCTTTGTGTCATCTGCAAATTTGCTAATGTTACTTGTAATCCCTTCATCTAAATCATTAATATATATTGTAAATAGTTGTAGTCCCAGCACCGAACCTTGCCGTACCCCACTAGTCACTGCCTACCATTCTGAAAGGGACCCGTTAATTCCTATTCTTTCTTTCCCGTCTGCCAACCAATTTTCTATCCATGTCAGCACTCTAACCCCGAATACCATGTGCCCTAATTTTGCCCACTAATCTCCTATGTGGGACCTTATCAGATGCTTTCTGATAGTCCAGATACACCACATCCACTGGCTCTCCCTTGTCCATTTTCCTAGTTACATCCTCAAAATTCCAGAAGATTAGTCAAGCATGATTTCCCTTTCGTAATTCCATGCTGACTCCGACTGATCCTGTTACTGCTATATTAAATGTGCCGCTATTTCATCTTTTATGATTGACTCCAGCATCTTCCCCACCACCGATGTCAGGCTAACTGGTCTATAATTCCCTGTTTTCTCTCTCCTGCCTTTCCTAAAAAGTGGAATAACATTAGCTATCCTCCAATTCACAGGAATTGATACTGATTCTATAGAACATTGGAAAATGATCACCAATGCGTCCACGATTTCTAGAGCCACTTCCTTAAATACCCTGGGATGCAGACCATCAGGCCCTGGGAATTTATCAGCCTTCAGTCCCATCAGTCTACTCAACACCATTTCCTGTCGAATGTGGATTTCCTTCAGTTCCTCCGTCACCCCTAATTCTCTGGCTACTAGTACATCAGGAAGATTGTTTGTGTCCTTGGTGAAGATGGATCCAAAGTACCTGTTCAACTCATCCGCCATTTCCTTGTTCCCCATAATAAATTCACCCTTTTCAGTCTTCAAGGGTCCAACTTTGGTCTTAACTATTTTTTCCCTCTTCACATTCCTAAAGAA
>CM075992.1:6042925-6092443 GCA_038087875.1 Malacoraja senta
TTGAGAATACCTTACAAGTATTTTTATATGCAGTCATCAAGAATTGGCGAGTTGGGAGTAATGCATTCCGTTTTGGAATCTGTAATAAGGTCTGAATATCAAAACTGAAACATCCCTTGCATTACCCACATGTTGATTTGTAGTCATGGAAACATAGAGACATAGAAAAAGTGTGTAGTACTAGGTCATTTGGTTATTCGAGCCAGCACCACCATTCAATATATCATGGCTGATCATGAGTTGGAAATGGTGGAAGAACATAATTTCTTGCTCTCAATGTCAGTAAACCCGAGGAACAGATTGTTAACTTTAGAAGAGGAAGGCCAAGGTTCTACAAGCCTACAAGCCTGTTTTCAGCAAAGGATCAGTGGTGGAGAAAGTCAACAACTTTAACTTCAAATTTCGGGCCATGCATATCTTTAAAGATCTGTCCTGAATCCAGCACATTAATCCAGCACAAGAATGTCTATCAACACCTCTAATTCCTTATAAGATTGAGAAGATTTGGTCTGTCAACAAATATTCTCTTGAACCTCTGACCAGCTCAGCCTGTGGACTTTGGGAGCCACGGACTCCTGTAGGAGGTGGCCGATTCGGATGTCCAAGCCGCTGAGGATGTCCTCCAGTCCCGACGTCAGACTTCCATCACTCCGGCGAGCGGGCCTGAACATCGGGCTGCCTGTAGCGGCGACAGCGGGGGGTTCGTGAGCCCCCTGACCACGGGAGGACAACAGAGGAGGATGACTGAATTTTGGAGCCTTCATTCACAGTGGGAAACTTTGATCCCACTGTGTGGGGATGTCTGTGTTAAAGACTGTCTGTGTTAAAGACTATCGTGTTCTGTGCTCTTTATTATTCGTATGGCTGTATGGCGACCACTAACAATGGCTGCCGGAAGTGAGAGTGAATGCTGGCACGACTAGCTGCCGCTGCTCTCTCTCCGAATTATGTATTATTGCTGTATATGTTGTTTTTGTTTCATTTTAATTATATATTTGTAATTTGCTTGTTTTAACTGTAAGGTGTCCTTGAGTGTTCTGAAAGGCGCCCATAAATCAAATGCTTTATTATTATTATTATTATTATTATTATTATCTTGTTTGTTTGTGCGTCTGCGTGCATGTGAGTGAGCGAGAGAGATCCTGAAATTATGCCAAAATGGTACACGATAGCGCTATAATTTTTGGACCACCATATTCACCATTGTCCTGTCGTGTGGTGTATCAAAGTTTTGTTCAGATTGATGTTATATTTTACGTTATTCACATTTTCAACTTTACAAAACCCCACTTTGAGAAAAATCACTTGAAGTTGCAGTGGCAGTTACAGCTATGACGTCACAATGGGATCTCATTCACATAAACTGCCCATTAGCAGTGCTCCACCCGATGATGACATCACAATATGATCTCATTTACATTAAAAAGGCAGCAATGGGGGAGGGGATGAGGATTGTTGTTTAATGTTATTTAAACAGATAGAGGGAGAGGGGGTAGGGAGGGGAGAGGGGTTATGCAGGATGAGGGGAGAGAAGAGAGCGCAGTTGGGGGCTATGGTTGAGTGGTGGAATATTGCGTTGGGGGAACGGGTTGCGTTGGAGCGGGTGAGTAGTGGAAACGGGTTGCGTTGGGGGAGCGGGTGAGTGGTGGAATATTACGTTGGGGGAACGGCGCCCAATGGGTCAGGGGGGTAGGGAGGGGAGAGGGGTTATGGAGGGAGGGAGTGACTGAGGGTAGGGGAAAGGAAAGGGAGGGAGAGGTGATGGAAGGAGTGGAGGAGGGTAGGAGGAGAGGGGAGATAAGAGGGAGGGGGAAGGAGTGTTGGGGGATGAGGGGAAATGAGCCGTAACTGCAGTTGGGGGCAATGGGAGTGTGGAATATTGCGTTAGGTGAATGGGGGCCCATTGAGTCCCACTTGGTCTAGTATATTACTAAAACTCGTTTTGTTTGTGATTCTGTGTGTGGGCATGCGTGCGTGATCCAAGAACTATGGCAAAAGTACACAATAGAGCTGCAATTTTTGGACCATCTTACTCACAATTGTCTTGTGATGTGTTTTTTTTAATCAAGTTTTGTTCACATTGATGTTATATTTTACAAGTTATTCACATTTTTAACTTTAAAAAATCCAATTTGAGAAAGAATCACTTGAACA
The DNA here is from genome assembly GCA_038087875.1 of Malacoraja senta. Classification (NCBI taxonomy): domain Eukaryota; kingdom Metazoa; phylum Chordata; class Chondrichthyes; order Rajiformes; family Rajidae; genus Malacoraja; species Malacoraja senta. Next base: position 6,045,080 of record CM075992.1, read on the forward strand.
CTGCAGTAGCAGTTACAGCTATGACATCACAATGGGATTGTAGCCCTGCCCGCTACAATGTTGCAAATCCCAGGACACGGAGTCCTGGCAGCAACTGTAATTGGATTTTTTTTTCCAGTTTAAAAAGAGGGAGGGTGCAGACTTCCGGTGGCGCTATGGAGGCTTGAGTCCAGTGCCAACTAGCTCCGTGCCGAAGAATCTGAAAACGGGAGAAAATCGGGTCTTACCTGCAGCGATCGCGATCTGAACGGCTGCCTGCCGCGTGACGTCATCAGGCGCGCGACTTTGACGGTATGTCAATGCAACATACCCCCCCAAAAAAAACCCGTTAAAGGGAAACCACCGATGGAAGAGGTAGGCCTAACTGAGGCCTCGGCCTCAGGTACAATGACGTCCCAGGAAGACCCAACGAAGAAATCAAAGCAGAAAAAGTCTGAAATTGAAGATCTTAAAACTTTTCTCGCTGCTGAAATTAAACAGATTCATCTACAGTTGAAAACCTTTGAAGGAAAATTGAATTTTAAAGAGGAACTTAACTCTTTCAAGGTAGATTTTAAAGCAGAAATGCTTTCTACCGTTCAAGAAATACTGGAAGTCTGGAAGAGGTCGAGGGACGATGAGGTCAAGGAACAGATGGAAGTGCTGGAAGCCAGGTTCGTTTCGGTGGAATCGAACGCTAATATGGAGGTGGTCCCCATTCATCAAGCACTTGATCAACATAGAACAGCGATAACCGAACTTGAGAAATGGGCGGCGACAAGTGAGGAAACTGTAAATCGACTCCTTATTGAAAACCAACGCCTCTCCGGTATGGTGATCAAATTAAGTGATAAGTGTACCGATTTGGAGGGGCGTCAAAGACGCAAGAATTTAAGAATTGTAGGGGTGAAAGAAGGAAGTGAGAGGGAAATGGGCCCTCGGGATTTTGTGGCAGACCTACTACAAAAAGCCTTAAAATTGGATCAAAAACCTTCACTCGGTCGAGCACATAGAGCGCAGGGGCGTCGTACACAAGATGATGCCCATCCAAGACAAATTATAGTAAAGGTGCAACTTGATCATGAATTTGACGAGATAATGAAGAAAATCGTCCGAAGCGGACAGCTCTATTTTGAAGGTGCGAGGTTCAGTATTTACTGAGATTATCCGGCAGAGGTCTTCAAGAAAAGAGCGCTGTTCACTGAGACAAAAAGAATACTGAAGAATGTACCTGATTTGAGATACGGCTTGCTTTACCCCGCAAGACTAAGAGTCACCTACAAGCACAAGGAGCAATTTTTTACAGACCACGAAAAAGCACTGGAATATGCTAAAGAAATCGGGAACGTGACCACAGACTGAAGAATTTACAATACTCCTCAGGAGTCAAGGATTAACGGGACTTCGCCAGATTTAAAAGGACCTTTAAAGTTCTTTTAAGAGCTTTAAGGACATTCGAAAACCGAAATGGACGGTGGACATTGGAGAAAACCGTGGGTTTTTTTTAATTTAAATTTTTTTTTTTTAAAATCTTTTATTTTTAGTATAAACTTTAAGAACAATAATATCATAGTTGTGACCAAATGTTATTAATCACTATTACTATTTAGTATATTCATATCTAACTATATATGTAACTACTAATACTTAAATGTAATTTAAAAGGTTTAGATTCAAACGATAGAGAATTATTAGAAAGGGAGATTACGATAAAGGATATTGAGGAGTCTATTGGCTCTTTAAAAAATGGTAAAGCAGTAGGACCAGATGGTTTAGGCTCTGAATTCTATAAAAAAAATTATGACTTGCTCTCCCCACGTTTACAAAGGCTGTATGAGCATATCTATACTCAACAGAAACTTCCAGATACTTTAAATGAATCTATAATAACACTTATTCCTAAAGTTGATAAAGATCCGGAAGATCCGGGATCATATAGAGCAATTGCACTTTTAAATACAGATCAGAAAATATTAACTAAAATACTAGCACATAGATTAAGTACAGTGATGAATAAATTAATACACCCTGACCAAACAGGCTTTATTCAGAAACGGTACTCATATTATAATCTAAGAAGATTATTTAATATTATTTATTCTAAGAGAATTATTAATGAAGATCTAGCAATAATCTCACTTGACGCTGAAAAAGCATTTGATCAGGTTGAATGGTCTTATTTATTTTCGGTGATGGAAAATATGCAGCTAGGGGAGAAATTCTGCACATGGATAAAACTGTTATATACAAACCCTACGGCTAGAATATTAACAAACCAAAGGTTGTCATCTAAATTCAGCCTATCTAGAGGTTGTAGACAAGGATGCCCGTTATCTCCATTATTATTTGCGCTTGCTATTGAGCCACTCGCAGAAAGAGTTAGGGGTCATCCGGAAATACATGGGTATAACACAAAGGACACAGTGAATAAAATTTCTCTATACGCAGATGATGTACTAATTTACATTACAAAACCAGAAATTAGTATTCCAAACTTATTAAAGCTAATAACCCAATTTGGTTCACTCTCAGGATACAGAATAAATTGGAATAAAAGTGAAATTATGCCAATAAGGGAACACAACAAACAGATAATACAACAATTTCCATTTAAAATAGTAAACGAAAAATTTAAATACCTAGGTATTTACGTAACTAAGATATATACATCATTATTTAGGGAACAAGAGTTAGCTATTAAAATTTCAAAGGAAAGTTGGAATGAATACTTATTAAAAGTGCATAAATGCTCGATTAATGTAAGACACACTTTAATACAATTTAAAATTTTACATAGATTATATTATTCGAAAACTAAAATTCATAAAATTTTCCCAAACGTATCATCTATTTGTGATAAATGTCAATCCCAAGAAGCAACTATAGCGCACTCATTTGTCTTCTGTACAAAAATTCAAAAATTTTGGAAGGAAATTTTTGAAATCTTTACAAAGTTATTTAAAACAAGACTGATACCCAAAGCAGAATGGATTATCTTCGGAATAACGGAAGATGATCCAGAACTAAATGTGTTTCAAAAGAAATTAATGGATTATGGGTTAATAACTGGAAAAAAGCTAATTCTAAAATTTTGGAAGAAGGCTCCAATACCAACTATAAATATGTGGATTTCAAATATGTTTGAAACATTACACCTTGAAGAGATAAGACTCCTCCTAGCAGGTAAACCAGATCACTTCCACCTGACGTGGTCTGCATTTATAGAATTATTACAAACATAGGGTGCAAAAGTACTTTAAAAAAAATAAAAAATTGAGGTCGGGTAAGGGGGGATGATAGTTGAAGAGTTGGTATGTCCTATTTACGTGATGCTCAAAAAAAAACATTTGTTTCTCTTTTTTTCTCTTTCTCTTTTCTTTTCTTAGGGCCTATTTCTTAACTCTTTTTCTTTTTGTTTTTAATTATGCTCTTATAGGGTCTTCGTCCTTTTTTGTTGTTACATTTTCTACACTTTTCTACACTTGCACTTTTTCCTTCACTTTCTTCTCTCTTTCAATCTTTTCTTTCTCTAGTGTAAAAAAATAAATAAAGGGAGTACATTAATTGTAAGAAGATATAAATGACGAGTATTAATGTATGTGGTTGTAATGTAATGTACTTCTAATAAATAACAATTAAAAAAAAAAAAAAAAAAAAAAAAAATTATTTAAAGCAAATTTCCCCCCATTACTGAACAAACTACATAAGAATATTCAATATTGGAAAACACTTCCTATCTCAATGGTTGGCAAAATTAATGCCATAAAAATGATTTTTTTACCGCAAATATTATACCTTTTTCAGACAATGTCAAAATATTTGTCAAAAAACTTTTTTTTTAAATTGGATTCCATTGTTAATGATTTTATCTGGGATTATAAGAATCATAGGATAAACAAAAGACATTTGTGTAAATCAAAAATAAATGGTGGCTTGGTTTTACCCAACTTTCTGTTTTATTTTTGGGCAGTTAATATTAAAAATATGAATTTCTGGTTGGAAGAAATAGATCAACAACCAAATTGGTTAAAAATGGAAAAGGAAGATTGTTTACCTTTTGATATCGGCTCGATATTACTTGCTACGTCTAAATTAAACAAAAAAAATTATAGGGAAAACCCTATAATATTTAGTGCTATACGAATTTGGAAACAATTAAAAAAGACATTAAAATTAGATAATTTATCACTTTTTCTTCCAATTGTGAATAACCCTTTGTTTAAGCCCTCATGGTTGGACAGGGGTTTTACACAATGGAAGAATTATGGAATTAAAAATATGGGACAACTTTACAAGGAAGGCACTTTTCTGACATTTCAGGAGTTGCAACAGACTTATGGACTCCGAGGAAATGATTTTTTCAGATATCTTCAACTCAGAGATTATGTAAAATCGAATACTCAAAATTTTCGAATTAGAAATTCAGAAATTCTTGACGAATATTGGAATAAACATCCTAATACAGAAAAATTAATATCTTATATATATAATATTTTATTAGACAGTGACATTCCATCGACGGACTTACACAGACAAACATGGGAAAAATAATTAAATCAAATAATAACGAAAGATACTTGGGAAGAAAGTTTACAACACATACATCAATGTTCATTAAATGCCAGACATTCTTTAATACAATTTAAAGTAATACATAGGTTACATTATTCAAAAACAAAATTACATAAAATCTTTCAACATATCTCACCTATATGTGATAAATGTCAACATTTAGAAGCTACCTTATCTCATATGTTTGCAAACTGTATAAAAATAAAAAAATTCTGGGTAAATATTTTTAGTATAATATCTAAAGTGACCAGCACACAATTGGACCCGGATCCAAAATTAATAATACTCGGAACATTAGAATTAAATCAAACATTTACAACAACACAAAGAAACTTTATTGATTATAGTATAATAACGGGAAAAAAATTAATTCTAAAATGTTGGAAAGGCCCTATAACCCCCACAATCAAAATGTGGATTATAGAAATGACGGAGACCTTAAACGTGGAAAGAATCAGATTTTCCCTGTTGGACAAACAGGAATTATTCGTTGGAACATGGTCTCCCTTTATTGATTATTTAAAGGGTCAGAATGGTTCAGCACAGGAACCTGACGAACACTCGGGCTAAAGAATGGATGAAATGCTATACTCTGAAATGTACGAATATATCTCGAATCCAGTTTTTTATTTTAATAAATTTTTCCATTCTTCTTTAACTATCTTTTTCTTTTCTGTTTTGTTTTTTGTTTTGGGGGGGGGTTTCTTCTTTTTTTTTTTTTCTCTCTCTTTTCTTCTCTCTCTTTTCTTTCTTTACTTCATCTATCTTTTTAGTTCTATCTAGTTTAAAAAAAACAAAAAAAGGCAAAAGGTATTGGAGACAATGTAATAATAATTGACAATATTATCAATTCAAAAATGTAAGACTGTAATGATGTTAATAGGTTGTGTACTTATCTCCAATAAAAAATATTAAAAAAAAATAATTAAAAAAAAGAGGGAGGGTGAATAAGGGGAAACGAGCTGCCCCCGCTCAGTTGGGGGCTATGGGTGAGTGGTGGAACATTACATTGGGGGAACGGGTTGCGTTGGGGGAACGGGTGAGTGATGGAAAATTGTGTTGGGGTACGGGTTGCGTTGGGGGACCAGGCCTTCTGTGGGGGCTATGGGTGAGTGGTCGAGTATTGCGTTGAGGGAACGGGTTGCGTTGGGGATCAGGCCTCCCGTGTGACAGGGACCCAACGGGTCCCGCTTAGTCTAGTATGACAATAGAATTCTCTCGACTTGAAATTACTGCACAGATGGCCGCAGTACCAATAATACCCCGTTGATGGCGTTGGTTAACGACTTGTACAGTTGCACAGGGCAATGTGAAATGGACAGAAATGCTGCATGTCAGGTCTAAATGTTTCTGGTTGATAAAGGAACGTTAACTTAAAGAGAGAGTCAAGAAACTGCAGATGCTGGAGTCTTGAGTAAAAAGCAAAGTGTTGGAAGAACAGCGGGTCAGGCAGCATTTGTGGAGGGAATGGACAGGCGATGTTTTGGGTCAGTACCCTTCTACTGATTTTCTGATCAGTCTGATCAACTTGATCAAGGGATACAAAATGTCTGTCCCTTCCCTCCACAGAAGTTGCCTGACCTGTTGAGTTCCTCCAACACTTATTTTTTTGCTCACTTAAAACCTCAATTATTTTTCTCTCTCCACAGATGCTGCCTGACATGCTGAGTATCTCTGAGAGTTATGGTTTTTATTTCATATTTATCAGAAATTCCACTCTAAAAAAAGAAGACTGTATATATGTTAATCTGATTTGTTTGCATCTCTTACCCAAAAAGTGGTTGTAAAAGTGGGTAAAAAAGTGTGTCTGAAGAGGTTCGCTAGTACTACTTAGGAGGGTTTAAACTAGAAATGCAGGGGGTTGAAACCAAAGTAGTACGTCAGATATTGGAAGGGGTAGAAAGGGTGAATGCACAGAATCTTTTACCCAGTGTAGGACAATCAAGAACCAGAGGACAGAGGTTTAATGTGGGTGGGGAAAGATTTAATAGGAACCTGAGGGGCAACTATTTTACACAGGATGCTGGCTATATGGAACATGCTGACAGAGGAGATAGTTGAGGCAGGTACTATAGCAACATTGGGTTCATTAGAGACAGTCAGCATGACTTTATACACGGCAGATCGTGTCTTACTAAATTGATCGGGTTTTTGGAGGAGGTGATCGATGAGGGTAAGGAGGTGGATGTTTACATTTTAATAAGGCATTTATTAAAGTCCCCTGTGGTAGTCGGCTGATCTAGAAGATTAAGATGCACAGGAGTAATAATGATTTGGCCGTATGGATTCAGAACTGGATTACTGACAGAAGACAGAGGGTTGTGATGGAAGGACAACATTCAGGGTGAAGGTCTCTGACAGTGATGTTCTGCTGGTATCTGTGCTGGGACCGTTGCTGTTTGTGATATAATATAATTGACTTGAACATAACTGCTGGGTTCAGGACAGATTTCCTGAGAAATACACGCCCAGGAACATGAAGCTGTTGACCCTCTCCACCATCGACCCATGGATGAAGACAGGTTTTGTGCATCCTCAGCCTTCCTCTACTAAAGTCAACAATCAGCTCCTTGGTCTTATGTTGAGAGCAAGGTTGCTGTTTAGGCACCATTCAATCAGACGATCAATCTCCCTCCCATACTCTGACTCAACATTACCGTGACCTGTCCAACAACGGTGGTGTCGTCAGTGAATTTAAAGATGGAGTTGAAACTGTTTCCGGCTACACAGTCATGGGGAATAGAATGAGTAGAGCCTTGAGGTGCCACTGTTGTGATCGAGGAGGAAGTGTTGTTGCCATTTCATACCGATTGTGGTCTGTAGATGTAGAAGTCAAGGATCCAGTTGCAAAGAGGCCCAGTTCTCTGAACTTGGTAACAAGTTTGGAAAGGATGATGGTATTGAATGCGCATCAGTGATCTTCCTTTCAAACTGTGCGTAGAATGAATCGAGGATGTGATGCCTCGCTGTTGCTTGAGTTGATGCTTGGTTTTGCCTTGTGGAAATTGATGGCATGCAAGCCCTGCCACAGCTGCCGAATGTCCGCCTCATCCTCCAATTTAAAGCAAAAGTCCCTCTTAGCATTTTTGAACAATTGGTATTTGAACTGTATGAGTATGTGTTGCTAGCATTGAATGCCTTCTGTTCCTCAGAAGATTGCGGACTTCCAGGTTCACCCAAGGCTTTTGATTGGGGAACACTCCAATGGTTTTGGTGGAAACACATTCCCCCACGCATTTCTTTATGAATATGGACAGGACAGGTTTGGAGGGATATGGACCAAATGCAGACAGGTGGGACTAGTGTAGCTGGGACATGTTGACCGGTGTGGGCAATTTGGGCCAAAGGGCCTGTTTCCACACTTTATCATTCTATGACTAGGTCGGTAACAGCTGCATCATATTTGTTCTGTTCCCTTGCTGAGTCAGTGCCATACAGCACAGAAATAGACCCTTCGGCCTAATTTGTCCATGTTGATCATGATGGCCCATCTACACTAGTCCCACACGTCTGTGTTTGGCCCATATCTTTCTAAACCTTTCCTAGTCCAATCTGAGTCCTTGAACATCGGCAAGTCTATGAACTCTTTCCTTTTCCTTTGGCTTCAACCATAGCGAGTCATACAGCATGGAAACAGGCCATTCAGCCCATCATAACCACACAAAGCCGTGGTCCAGCATCAGCATTAATGTGCTCTAGCTTTCTCGCTGCCTCAGGAGATGACACCAGATCTCCTGATATGCTGTTGTTGACATGCCCTGCAGTTTCTTAAGCAGGAACTAAAGGGCGTGCAGACACTAGGGCGTGCTTTCTCCGGGTGCTCTGGTTTCCTCCCAAATACCAAAGACGTACAGGTTTGTCGGTTAATTGGCTTTGGTAAAGTTTGTAAATTGTCCCGTAGTGTGTAGGATAGTGCTAGTCTACGGGCTGATTGATAGTCGGTGCGGACTCAGTGGGCCAAAAGGCCTGTTTCTGCGCTGTTTCTCTAAACTAAAACAAAACTGGCTTAAGGCCAATTGTGAGTGAGACAAATGAAACTATTTTTGGATTTCCAGTAGCTTCTGTTCCTGTGACCCTCTTCGCTGGAGTAACACATTCTCTCCTGTGGTCGCTAATCGTACTCCCTATCTCCACCCAATTGCATCGTGCCGATCACTGGGGAAGAAGCTGCTGGAATTACCGTGCTCCCAAGTCCCGGGATTTGAACTTTGAACTGTCCTCCCCAAACCACCTCCACCTCCCCTGGGACCGAACCCATGTTTGTATCCTCGTCCTGTCCAGGTAATCAGTCTCCCTGTCTAAATGACAACAGAGATATGGCCCTGAGATGCCCAACAAATACGTTTGATTATCTTTGCCTTGAGAATGGCACAGGAAGAGAGTTTTCATTTCCTTTCCCCGTTGATTAGCTCGATGTGATGAAGAGATGAGATGGAGAATAAACTCTGGTGCTTTCAGAATCAGCTGACACAGGAGCGGGTGAAGCTGCAGAGAATGAGTCCCGTCAACATGGGCCACTGTTTGCCCCTAATGGGTAAATATTCATTCCAATAATTCCCTTCCGCTCCCCACTCCACTCTTTTCCCACTCTTTCCCTCCCCTCCTCTCAACTCCCTTCCTTCACATCCAACCCTTCCCATCTCCCAGTTCCCCTCCCTCTCTTGTCCAATCTGTCCTCTCCTCCCACCCTCCCTCCGCCCTTTCCTTTCACCCCCCTCTCCTGACTCAGGGGCTGGGAGGGGAGGTGGGTGTGCGTCGAGAAGAGAGGGCATGATGAGGTTTTCTTTTGGAGACTCCTGTTTACTCCCACATGCCAAAGATGTGTGTGGACTCTAGGGGTAGTTGATGAGAATGTGGGATTAATGAGAGATGACTGTAGGCTGATGGTCAGCATAGACTCGGTGGGCCGAAGGGCCTATTCCCGTGTTGTGTCTCTCTGTGAATATTGGGCCAAGCCCCAGGGACACCTCCCTCACTCCCCGCTCTTCACATCATTGGAGGGCAGCAGGTTCCCACGGGCAGCCGGCAAGCCCAACAGTGCTGTACTCCACACACTGGGGGCCGTCCATTGGGGGGTCATTACTGGGGGCAATTTGGACCCTGGTCTATCGAGTAAATTGTAATTTGGGGGAAAAGGTCCATTGTCTTCTTTGCCGAGGAGACAGTCACCATAATCTTCATTGGTAACAGCTATTTCACAGTGTTGTCCACAGCTCCCGTTAGCATTGATCAGGTTTAACTTTGTCGGAAGGTTTATCAATGAATCCCTACCCCTGCTGGTCTTATAAAGTGTTGGACTGGGAGGGAGGGAGGGGAGAGGGGGTGGGTGTAGCAACAAGAAGCAGCCTTGGTAAAGCTGGGAGATGTCACACAAAATGACGACTTCTTTTGTTGACGATGTGAGAAAGTCGTGCAAAAACTGGAAGTCTTAAACAGGTGATATGGAGTCTCCTGAGCTTTAAACACCACAGTTGATAGTAGCGGTGTCTGCATTTTGGTAGTTGAGTACAAAGCACAGAGTGCTGAGTGTTCAGTGCCTTCGATCTACATCTCAGGAGGGGAGCCCATTGCCTTCAGCCAGTCTCCCTCCCATGGTCAATGTCAACGCTGGCCCATGCTGTATTGGGTTGTTGTCTTTTGTTTTCAGGAGAGAAGGAGCAAAACTGGGAGAACAAAAGTCTAACTGCTTAGTTTTGTTTCTTCCTAGTTGCCTTGAGCTGCAGTGTTTTCATGGTCGATCTATCCCAGGGTGCAACATGTTCACCCGGATATTATGAGGAACCAATGTTCAACAATCAGTGTATTGGTGAGTGCTAACTTGTCTCAGGTGACTGCTTTGTGCTTGAGATTAAAGTGGGGAACGCAGTCAGATGAATGATTTTCATGAATGTATGCAGTATGTTTGTACGAGTGTATGCTTCTAATGTTTCTACTTAAGTGTGCATGTGTATAAGTATGTGCATAATTTGTTAAACTAAGATCTTATAGCATCGGGAGTAGACCATTCGGCCCCTCATTGCTGCTTGCCCGTTCAATGAGATGTCGGCTGGTTTTTTTTGCCACAGAGACACTTCCCCGCTCTAACATCACACCCCTTGATTGTCTCATTGTCCAAACGTATATCGATCTTGACACGTCAACGCTGATCGTTGAAGAAATCATCGCTGCATCCACCCTGTCAAGCCCTGTTATAACCATGCACACATCAGTGAGATATTTTGCACATATCCGTTCCTGCTTCATCTTTCCTCAGAGAGCAGCCCCTAGTCCAGCAGTCAGTCAATGAACCATTGCTGCCCTATTGTAAGGAGACCCTTCCTCAGGTACATAGACTAGACCCACACATGATATTCTAGCTCTGTCTCATCAGGGCCTTTTGTAATTGGAGCAAGACACCTTTACTCTTCTAGGTCAGGAGTTAGGAATAAGGAAGTTATGTTGCAGCTCGATAAGACTTTGGTTACCCTGAATTTGGAGTACTGCAGACCCCATTACAGGAAGGATGCGGAGGTTTTGGAGAGGGTGCAGAAGAAATTTATATACCCGTTGGGACACGACGCCCCCCTCCCCCCCCCCCCCCCGCCGGGTTCCTCTTTGTTCTCCCGGTGGCCCTCCCCCCACACCGGGTCCCCCATTGATACCAAGTGCAGAATATACAGGCGTTACAGCATTACAGAGAACATGTGGCTGGTCATGAGGTTGTACATTATTTTAATGCACATTTCTGCTGATAATTCTTGACCCTATTATCTCCGTACAATATCAACTGACGTGTTGAACAAAGAGACTCACTGAGTAAGATCTGGTACAACTTAGTCTTTTAAAAAAGTTTTTATTACTTTAGTTCAGTTTATTGCCACATTTACCGAGGTACAGTGGAAAGATTTTGTTGCGTGCTAATTAGTAGCGATGTTACAAAAATTACCTGCAGCAGCGCTGCAGTTCTGCCACTGGCCGTGTGCGCAACTTTGGCGCCTTTTAGGGGGGTGGGGGGCAACACTAAAATGCCATTTTCTCCTGCTTATCGGAGGTGGACTTCCTCGGGCTGCTAGCTGCTGAAGAACAATTGATCGGACTTCCGTTTCCGATTTTTAAATTTATTTAATTGCGAGACAATTTAATAATTCCATTAAAATAAAAAGCGATTTCTAACGCCCTTAAGGCGTACAACGTGACAGATCGTTTGAACGGGACAAAACAAAATGTAAGTCGTGTATTTTACATATAAACTTGTTTCTTGGGATGGCTTTAATCAAATTTTACGATGCGAAAATTTGATTTGGGCCCCATACGAACCGGCAGTGTTTTTCCTGCCAATACGGGGTTCAAATTCACCGCAAATGCAACGTTCCAATCGATCACGTTCCAGAAAAACCCACTCGCAAGATGATTTAAATGCTCTTTTTTTGGGGACAATTATGTCATAAGAGCATCTAACTTGTCTATATTTTGTGTTATTGTCTACCCATAGTCAATATTTTTATACTAAATATCAGTTTTAGTCCCATGTATTGTGAACAAAATAATAATTTTAATTATATTGAGTGGATGTTTCTAGATTAATTTATGGGAATTAAACATTAAATTCCTTCCATCTGGCATATTAATTCATGACAGTGAGATTTTAGAAATCATGTTATATTGTGAATTCTTGTGTGAATGCGATTAGTTTGTTATTTGGATACTTAGGCTATTTTAAAATATATCCTTTTCTTCAGAAATGGAATCTACAGGACATTCTTAATGGGAAAGTAGTGGGCAGAAAGGCATGTCATGTGTGGTTTGAAGAGCAAAAACTTGTAGTTTACAATGCCAAAATTGAAAAGTTGAGGAAAAACAAGGTGTACAGAGTTGCTTATTGGTTACAATCTGGGGAGTATGATGATGCTACTGATTATGATATGCCAATGTACCAGCTAGCAACTGATCTTTTCCAGATATACTTGGTCTATTGCTAGAAATTATAATGTATTTACCTATCTGTTACGGATTTACAGCATATAATACAATAATATTAAAGTTCTGATCTTGAGAATATCACAGTTTATTACTATTTCCGTTACAACGGTCAATTTTGTAATTAATTACAATTAGGTAATTAACTAATTATATGCTTTAATTTCAGGTCATCCAAGTAAGATGTTTTATATTTGTTTCAGAATGCTTCAATCTATAATAACTGAAAATGTCATTCAGTTCTCTTGATTTTTAAGAAAGTTATGGGCTTTTGACTGTCCTCGATCACAGCTTTTGTGTTAAGTCAATGGAAAAGCAATAGGGAACAAGATGCTAATTTCCAAGTATGACAATGGCCATAACTTTTTTAATACTGAAGATTTGAAAGTGAATTAGGTGTCAAATTAAACTTCTTTTTATGCTTTATCTGATGGGATCTCAAAATGTTGTAACATTTCTATAATTAGTACCTAAGTCACCTACACATGCCAGCACATTATTTTACTTTGGAGTCACATGAGTGACTACGTGAAGAAGACACGTCAGGGCGCATGTGCGTCATTACGTCTGACGCATTGGCGCACGGACCAGCGGGAGGACAGAGCTCCTCCTGTGGTAAGTACTTTTAAAGTACTTTTAAAGTAGTTTTAAAACACCAGCTAAGTTGGAAACTTAGCTGGAGTGAAAAGTTCCTTTGCTGTGGTGCCGTGCTCTGTGTTTTTTGTTACAGGCAGCACCATGGTGAAGACGAGCAGGGGGAGGGCAGCCGCAGGTAAAGCATAGGAGAGCTGTGGGAATGCGGTCTGTGAGCGGCTACCTCGTACCCCTGCACAGTCGCCGACCGCGAGCGGGGCGACTTCAGACTTAGTGCTAAAAAGCACCAAAGCCAACGCCAGTCGGGCGTAAGGCACGGGGAAGTCTGAGAGGCCCTCGGACTCAACTGAGTCGGTCCACAACGAGCCTGTACGGGGCTGGAGACGTTTTTTAAACGATTCTCCCAAATGGAGCACCTCATACAGAGGTTGCTCCAGAAACGCACACTCCGGGGGGAGGAGTCGTGTGGGCGGTAGGCTGCAGAAAGGCCGCGCCGGCAGCACCTGGTAGAGGGCTGCTTAAAGCACCCTCATGCATAAGGTGAGTGCAGAGGGTCAGCTAAGTTCTGACCCGGACTCTGACGGAGACTTGGAACTTAGCGAAGAACGGCCGTTGTCAGAGGTCCATTCTCTGGCAGCACGATTCGCTGTCCCGTCAGAGTATGGAGTGCCACTGGGAAAGCGAAGACGGCCGTTGTCAGAGTTCCCATCTCTCGCAGTACGATTCGCTGTCCAGTCAGAGTCTGGAATCACCAAGAAACAGGAGCCCGGGGTAACTGCGAGTTGCTGAAGGTGCCAGCAGTGAACCGGGTGATATGGAGCCAGATGGGCATGGGCGTGCAGTGCCCAGGAGATGAAGCTGCAGAGAATCCTGAAATTACTTGGCTCAGGAATCACGGCGTTCGCGAGAACGGTGGATGGAGGGCATATGTCGGAGACGCAGCAAGAGGTACTAGGGTTGCTTTGTAGCACCCATTTTTAGATAAATTGTCTCAGGGAAAGAGGCGCAGGTGCATTCTGCAGCGGGAACATGGTCAAACATCGGCTTTCCCGCCAGGAGCCGGGGACAACGTCATCCACCAGGTACCAAGGAGGTAGGTGGGCCTGGTTCTCAGGTGCACATATCAAATGTGACACAACTTAAATCTGTGGTACAGTACATCTGTTCTGGGATGAATGGAAGCAAATTACCTCAGCTCTGTTTATACAGAGTGTTATTCAAAGGTTTCGAATGGATTTCAATCCAAATTGTGATTTGCACATTCAGCATGTTCCTGGGAGAACTATTCAGTTTTCGTTAACAGAACAGATGGATGTTTAGACTGCGCTTGGAAGCTTATGTGATAAAGGTGTAATTGTAAAGTTGGTTTAGCAACCCCATCAATTTGTGTCTAATATTTTCCCAGGCCAAAAAAGGATGGGGGATGTAGTATAGACATTGTAAGATGGAATTGTCACTGCCAAGCAACTGGGTCAAGAGGATGCTATATGGTTACTATAGAGCTTAAAGATGCGCATTACTCAATGTCTGTTTATTTGCAGGATAAGGATATTTGAAATTCACCTGGATGGATCAACTATGGCAACAAAATTGTTAAAAACCTATAATAGGCATGCTGAGAGGCCAGGGTCAGGTGCTCATGGCTTACCTCGATGATATCTTGATTACAGGGGTATCCAAGAGAACAGCTGAAGTAACCGGTGGTAGTTGTTAAATCCAATTTTCAAAGATCGGGCATTAATCATCCAGAGAAATCCAAATTAACACCTGACCATTTGGGTCACAATTGATTCAATTAAGTGACTCTGCCCAGGGAAAAGGGGTAGAGCTAATTGACAGCTGTATCAAGCTAATGGAGGCATTAAGGATACATTCGGGTCATTATAATAGACCTATGCAGTTATCAGTAAAGGCTATTTCTGATTTGCAATGGTGGATTCACCATGTGTCCATGAGTTATAGCAAGGTAATGCTTGACCAGCCTTCCATGATTTTGCAGATGAATGTCAGTGCACTCGGGTGGGGTGTCACGGATACAAATTTCAGCTGTGGAGGCAGATGGACTGAGCAAGAGGCATCGCTTCTGAAGACATGGGCAATTAACTATTAAGAGGTTTTTATGGATAAGGCTTATTGCTCTAACAAATGTAATCTGCATGTTCAGTTTCAGATTGACAATACTACATATATATTAATCACATCGGTGGAATCAAGTCGGTAACTTGTATCTTGTTTCATCTGATTGATTGATGAAAGGAATTTCAACTCTAAACCTCCTAAACCCAGGTATATGGCGATCTGGGATGTAAGTGTGGTCCTCAAGATGCTTCGACAGTAGGTTCCTGTCACGTCTCTGAATTTGCCAAACTAATCATGAAAGTGGTTATGCTCATGGCATTGGTTCAGCATAGCAAGTGAAGATTTTGCAAAAGCATCTGCTAGACAGGATGGAAGTTGCTGAAGAGAATGTTATATATTTGCGTCCTGCTCAAACAGAGCAGGCCAGGTGTCACAGGTTTGTTAAAATTGTGTTTCAGCATAACCTACTGATCCATGTTTATGTGTAATGGCACATTTATTTTCATTATATTGAAGCTATAAAGACCTTAAGAAATGTGGAAACAGCATTGTTTATCAGTTACATGTAGCCACACAGGAGAATGTCAGTGCAGACTATCTCAAGGTGGTTTAAAACAAATGATGGTTCAGGCAGGTATTAACACTGAAGTGTATATATCCTTTGCCACTAGTGCAGCAGCAAGGTCATCGGCTGGGGCGATGGATGTTCCCATCGGCCATATTCTTACAGGTGCCAGGTGGTCAAATGAATTGTTTTTTTAAATTCTTTACCATCGACCGATTGCCGATCGGCGAGAGGCTGTTTGCAAATTCAGTATTAAGTCCTGTTTAGTTTCCCCTGGGATAGAGGGGTTACTGTTTGTTTTGATTATTCAAATCAATTGTTATTGCATGATATTCAAATTTCATGTTTAACGCATTATTGATTGTTTCTCATCCGAAGTCAATCAATGCAGTGAGAAGCCGGGATTTGAATCTTCGGCATAAAATCACAGAGCTTTGAACTCTTCACGTAGTCACTAACGTGACTCCGAAGTAAAATAGTAAGATTAAACGAGAACTTACCAGTTTGAAGTTTGATCTTTATTTTATGAGGTGTTACGTTGGTGATTACGTGCCCGCCACGCCCAACCCTCTCTCATAAAAAGGTCATATGGTAGTTCTCATGTTGCTCATCTTATTATGTTACTTCACATATTGTGTTATCTGTGATTTCATACCGCTGCTTTGAAGATTGACGCGCATGCGCCCTGACGGGTCTTCTTCACGTAATCACCAACGTAACACTTCATAAAATAAAGATCAAACTTCAAACTGGTATGTTCTCGTTTAATCTTACTATTAATGTGCAATAACGGCACATTTAATTCACTTTCAACTAATTATTTATTACACTAAATCACAATAATCGCAGCTTAGATTTAAATACTCCCCATGCGAGGTGGACTGGCCAGACTTACATCCATGGAGGTTGTCATTTTCTCTGAACTCCAAGCACAGAGTATTCCTTCTGCAATGACTGTTCCCAAATTTTCACGGTCGTTCTATCCCAGAGTAAAACATGTCCAGCAGGTCATCAAGTTGATCCAAATGACAAAACCCAGCGTATAGGTGAGTGTTAAATTGTCTCAGGTGACTACTGTTTGCCTGATATTAAAGTGGTGGTGAGGACAGGGAGAGGGAGGCAGAGAGAGGGAGAGAGGGAGAGAGAGAGAGAGACAGACAGAGACAGAGAGAGAGAGAGCGCAGGAGTAGGCCATTCGGCCTTTCGAGCCAGCACCGCCTTTCAATATGATCATGGCTGATCATCCAAAATCAGTACCCCGTTCCTGCTTTCTCCCCATATCCTCTGATTACAATTCCACTTCCTGATCCCCAGCTCTCACAGGATCCAAGGTCACGTTCTCACTTGCAGCCCCCGTGCGGAGCCGTGGAGGATATTTACTTGCCTTGGTTGCTCCAACAGCTCCTTCCAAACCTGTGACCATTATCACCGTAGGAAAAGGGCTTCAGTTACTGGGAACACCACCACCCGAAGGTTCCCCTACAAGTCATTCACAATCCTGATTTGGAAACTGTTTGCTGATCCTTCGTCATTACTGGGTCTAAATCATGGACCTCACCTTGTGAGCAACTAATATTCTGTTCCTTGAGCCGAGACACAACCAGTTCCTCACCACCAACACACTCGCTGCTCTGGCTGAATTCATTCTCACATTCAACAACTTGTCCCACAACTGAGCACAAGCTACACCTGCACCTTCACTGAGATAGATGGAGCAGTCCTTCTTTCAGTCTCTCCCCCTCAACTCTTTCTCCATGGCTGCACAGGTGCTGTTCTCCGCACGTTACAGAAAGTGGACATATTCAATTTGTTTTACTCCAGTTTCCCTGGTGCTCTGTTGAAACAAGGAACTGCAGTTGCTGGTTTAAAAAAGAAGAAAGAAAGTGCGGTGGTAACTCAACAGGTCAGGTAGCATCTCTTGAAAACCGCCACGAACGTCTTTTCGCAATTTGAGAAGGAGAAGGTTAAATCGGAAGTGTCAGTGATGCAGTTGAACAAAGGGGACTATGAAGGCATGAGAGAGGAGCTGGCCAAGGTAGACTGGAAAGGGATGCTAGCAGGAATGACGGTGGAACAGCAATGGCAGAATTTCTGGGCATAATCCCTAAGACGCAGAATCATTTCATTCCAAAAAGGAAGATTCTAAGGGGAGTAGGAGGTAACCGTGGCTGACAAGAGAAGTTAGGGATAGAATAAAACGAAAAGAAAAGATGTATAACACAGCAAAGAGTAGCCGGAAGCCAGAGAATTAGGAAACTTTCATAGGACAACAGAAGGAAACAAAATGGGCAATATGGGCTGAAAAGATGAAGTACGAGATGGCCAGGAATATAAAGAAGGACAGTAAAAGCTTCTTTAGATATGTTAAGGGAAAAAGAATAGTCAAGTCAAATGTGGGTCCCTTGAAGGCAGACACAGGTGAAATTATTATGGGGAACAAGGAAATGGCAGAAGAGTTGAACAGGTACTTCGGATCTGTCTTCACTGAGGAAGACACAAACAATCTCACAGAAGTACTGGAGGACAGAGGGTCTAAGGGGGTAGAGGAACTGAAAGAAATTTTCATGAGGCGAGAAATAG
Organism: Malacoraja senta; assembly: GCA_038087875.1. Taxonomy (NCBI): domain Eukaryota; kingdom Metazoa; phylum Chordata; class Chondrichthyes; order Rajiformes; family Rajidae; genus Malacoraja; species Malacoraja senta. The sequence continues at coordinate 6,063,405 of CM075992.1, forward strand.
TATTGAGTAGGCTAATGGGACTGAAGGATGATAAATCCCCTGGGCCTGATGGTCTGCATCCTGGGGTCCTCAGGGAGGTGGCTCTAGAAATAGTGGACGCATTGGTGATCATTTTCCAATGTTCAATAGATTTAGGATCAGTTCCTGTGGATTGGACGATAGCTAATGTTATCCCACTTTTCAAGAAAGGAGCGAGAGAGAAAATGGGGAATTACAGACCAGTTAGCCTGACTTCGGTGGTGGGAAAGATGCTGGAGTCAATTATTAAAGAGGTAATAATGGGGCATTTGGATAGCAGTAAAAGGATTAGTCCAAGTCAACATGGATTTATGAAAGGGGAATCATGCTTGACTAATCTTCTGGAATTTTATGAAGATGTGACAAGTAAAATGGATGAAGGGGAGCCAGTGGATGTAGTGTATCTAGACTTTCGGAAAGCCTTTGATAAGGTCCCGCACGGGAGACTGGTGACTAAAATTAGAGCACATGGTATTGGGGGTAGGGTGTTGACATGGATAGAAAATTGGTTGGATGACAGGAAGGAAAGAGTAGGAATGGGTCCTTTTCAGAATGGCAGGCAGTGGCGAGTGGAGTGCCGCAAGGCTCGGTGTTGGGGCCGCAACTGTTTACCATATATATTAATGATTTGGAAGAGGGAATTAGGAGCAACACTAGCAAGTTTGCGGATGAGACAAAACTGGGTGGAAGTGTGAAATGTGAAGAGGATGTTAGGTGGTTGCAGGGTGACCTGGACAGGTTGAGTGAGTGGGCAGATGCGTGGCAGATGCAGTATAATATAGATAAATGTGAGTTATCCACTTTGGTGGCAAAAACAAGGGGGCAGATTATTATGTCAATGGGGTTTGGTTAGGTAAGGGGGAGGTACAGCGAGACCTGAGTGTCCTTGTACACCGGTCACTGAAAGTTAGCGTGCAGGTACAGCAGGCAGTGAAGAAAGCTAATGGAATGATGGCCTTCATAACAAGAGGATTTCAGTATAGGAGTAGAGAGGTTCTTCTGCAGTTGTATAGGGCTCTGGTAAGACCACATCTGGAGTATTGTGTACAGTTTTGGTCTCCTAATTTGAGGAAGGACATCCTTGTGATTGAGGCAGTGCAGCGTAGGTTCACGAGATTGATCCCTGGGATGGCGGGACTGTCATATGAGGAAAGATTGAAAAGACTAGGCGTATTCACTGCAGTTTAGAAGGATGAGGGGGGGATCTTATAGAAACATATACAATTATAAAAGGACTGGACAAGCTAGATGCAGGCAAAATGTTCCCAATGTTGGGTGAGTCCAGAACCAGGGGCCACAGTCTTAGAATAAAAGGGAGGCCATTTAAGACTGAGGTGAGTAAAACCTTTTTCACCCAGAGAGTTGTGAATTTGTGGAATTCCCTGCCACAGTGGGCAGTGGAGGCCAAATCAGTGGATGGATTTAAGAGAGAGTTAGATAGAGCTCTAGGGGCTAGTGGAATCAAGGGATACGGGGAGAAGGCAGGCACGGGTTATTGATTGGGGACGATCAGCCATGATCACAATGAATGGCGGTGCTGGCTCGAAGGGCTGAATGGCCTCCTCCTGCACCTATTTTCTATGTTTCTATGTTTCTTCCACGGTGATCTCACCTTCTCCCAGTCCTTCTCAGGAACTCCCCTTCGCATCTGGATCTCAGGAGAGAAGCCATTCACGTACATCCTTTGTAATCTATGAATCTCCACAGCTTTCTTTACCTTAACGTGTAGGAAGGAACTGCAGATGGTGGTTTACACCAAAGATAGACACAAAATGCTGGAGTAACTCAACGGGACCGGCAGCATCACTGGAGAGGGGGAATGGGTGACGTTTCAGACGGAGGAAGAGTCTTGACCCAAAATGTCACCTATTCCTTCTCTCCAGAGACACTACCTGTCCCGCTGAGTTATCTTTATCTTAGTCCCTCCTTCGCATACACCTACACACACGTGCACACATGCACACACACACACACACACACACACACACACATGCTCACACACACACACACACACACCATGGTAAGGCATAGTATAATGAATAACGGGGAACAGCACAGGCCCCCCCCCCCCTCCTTCCCACTCTGGGACATCAGTCCAGGGCAAAGACTGGGCCTAGGGGGGCAGCCGACTACCTGGATGCTCCAGGATTGTTTTGCAGATCCCTGGAATTAAGGAGTAATTTCCTGGCGGCTGCACTGTGCAACTTCCAAAAGAAATAGCACAGGGTTGCGGTGGGTTGTGTCAGCTGGGTTCAATCAATCCAAAGTATTGATTGAACCCAGCTGACATTCTAAATATATTAGAGATTGGGAGATGAGTTTATGGACCAGCCAGGTTCCTTGGATGGAGACCGTGTCATGCTGAGGAACATGTCCCATTGGGTCAGCAGTGCCAGCTGCCGTGGTCACTCCTGTCCCAAGCTCCAGCCTAGGCTCAGTGTACTACTAAACATCACCAACTTCTCGTTCTCACCCAACAAACAGCTAACAATGACCTGTTTCCTTTATCATCATTACTTTTTTGCATATCTTTCATTCATGTTTTATTATCTCTCTTCATCATCGTCTATACTCTCATTTCCCTTTTCCCCAACGAGTCTGAAGAAGGGTCTCGACCCGAAATGTCACCCATTCCTTCTCTCCAGAGAAGCTGCCTGTCCCGCTGAGTTACTCCAGCATTTTGTGTGTGTCTTTGGTTTAAACCAGCATCTGCAGTTCCTTCCTGCACTAAACATCAATGCAGGAATGGGCATCACCTCCCCACACCTCCCCCTGGTGGTGTCCATAAGTACCTACACCTCTCCCCACACGTCCTTGGGTACATGCTGCCGACTGGCACATCGAGACTACAGGTGTAAGATGCAAGTGGCCTCCCCCCTCTGGTAAAAGCAGGAGAGATCCAGAAATGGGGGGCAGCTTGATGGCTAGATCACCATGGAAACATGCAGCAATAAAATGAGACATTTCTCATCTGTCACGTGCTGATGAGAACACCAGTGCAGCAATCGATGCGTTGGAGGAAGAGTTGATGGAGTGGGTCCAAATAGGACAAACCAGAATTGCTCAATTTATCCCGTGGACAGACAGGTGTAGATTGTGCTCAGTTCATAAGACCTGGGGGCAGAATTAGACCATTTGGCCCATCGAGTCTACACCACTATTCAGTCATGGCTGTTCTGTCTTTCCCTCTCAACCCCATTCTCTTGCCTTCTCTTGCCTTCTCCCGGTAACCCCTGACACGTGTACTAATGAAGAACCTATCAATCTCCGCTTTAAAAAAACTCGAAGACTTGGCCACTAGCAGAAACAGCCTCTCCATATTCTTTCCATCCAGGCCTTTCATTCTTCAGTAAGTTTCAATGAGATGCCCCCATCATCCATCTAAACTCCAACAAGTACAGGCCCACAAACGGTGGGTTCAGCCAGAGCAGCGAGTGTGTTGGTGGTGAGGAATTGGTTGTGTCTCTGCTCAAGGAACAGAATATTAGTTGCTCACAAGGTGAGGTCCATGATTTAGACCCAGTAATGATGCAGGACCAGCAAAGTATTTCCAAATAGGGTTGTGCATGACTTGGAGGGGAACCTGTGGGTGGTGGTGTTCCCAGTGCCTGAAGCCCTTTTCCTATTTGCTGATAAAGGTAAAAATGTCTGGAAGCAGCTGTTGGAGCAACCAAAGCAAGTAATCGACTGACTTCCAAGGACATTTCCTGCAGTATTTAAGAGTCACCACATAGACCAGGCCTGGTGATCACACCAGGTTAACAACAAGTAAACATTGTGATTTTGTTGTTAACGATTGTCACTGTTTACACAGATATCGATGAGTGTGGATCCTCGCCCTGTCACCATAATGCACAATGTATCAACATGCCGGGTTATTACTGGTGCTGGTGCAAAGGCGGGTTTCTGGAATCAGCTTCGTCGACCGGAAACCAGGAAAATATGATCTGTGAAGGTGAGGACAGGAAGAGTCAACCACATTGGTGCGTTGGTCACATGGGCTTGACCTGGTGAGGACACCACATCTCCTTCCCTGGAGACGTGAGAGAAACCGATTCCTGCTTTCTCCCCATATCCTTTCATTACAATTCCACTTCCGATCCCCAGCTCTCACAGGATCCAAGGTCACGTTGTCACCTGCAGCCCCCGTGCGGAGCCGTGGAGGATATTTACTTGCCTTCGTTGCTCCAACAGTTCCTTCCAAACCTATGACCATTATCACCGTAGGAAAAGGGCTACAGGTACTTGGAACACCACCACCCGAACGTTCCCCTACAAGTTATTCACAACCCTGATTTGGAAATTCTTTGCTGATCCTTCGTCATTACTGGGTCTAAATCATGGACCTCACCTTGTGAGCTACTAATATTCTGTTCCTTGAGCAGAGACACAACCAGTTCCTCACCACCTACTCACTCGCTGCTCTGGCTGAACTCATTCTCACATTCAACAACTTGTCCCACAACTGAGCACAAGCTACACCTGCACCTTCACTGAGATAGATGGAGCAGTCCTTCTTTCAGTCTCTCCCCCTCAACTCTTTCTCCATGGCTGCACAGGTGCTGTTCTCCGCACGTTACAGAAAGTGGACATTTTCAATTTGTTTTGCTCCAGTTTCCCTGGTGATCTGTAGAAACAAGGAACTGCAGTTGCTGGTTTAAAAAAGAAGACAGAAAGTGCGGTGGTAACTCAACAGGTCAGGTAGCATCTCTTGAAACCCGCCATGATCGTCTTTTCGCAATTTGAGAAGGTTAAATCGGAAGTGTCTGCATCCCAGGGTCCTCAGGGAGGTGGCTCAAGAAATAGTGGACGCATTGGTGATCATTTTCCAATGTTCAATAGATTCAGGATCAGTTCCTGTGGATTGGACGATGGCTGATGTTATCCCACTTTTCAAGAAAGGAGCGAGAGAGAAAACGGGGAATTACAGACCAGTTAGCCTGACTTCGGTGGTGGGAAAGATGCTGGAGTCAATTATTAAAGAGGTAATAATGGGGCATTTGGATAGCAGTAAAAGGATTAGTACAAGTCAGCATGGATTTATGAAAGGGAAATCATGCTTGACTAATCTTCTGTAATTTTATGAGGATGTGACAAGTAAAATGGGGAACAAGGATATGGCGGACCAATTGAATAACTACTTTGGTTCCGTCTTCACTAAGCAAGACATAAATAATCTGCCGGAAATAGCAGGGGACCGCGGGTCAAAGGAGATGGAGGAACTGAGTGAAATCCAGGTTAGTCGGGAAGTGGTGTTGGGTAAATTGAATGGATTAAAGGCCGATAAATCACCAGGGCCAGATAGGCTGCATCCCAGAGTACTTAAGGAAGTAGCTCCAGAAATAGTGGATGCATTAGTGATAATTTTTCAAAACTCTTCAGATTCTGGAGTAGTTCCTGAGGATTGGAGGGTAGCAAACGTAACCCCACTTTTTAAGAAGGGAGGGAGAGAGAAAACGGGGAATTACAGACCAGTTAGTCTAACATCGGTAGTGGGGAAACTGCTAGAGTCAGTTATTAAAGATGGGATAGCAGCACATTTGGAAAGTGGTGAAATCATTGGACAAAGTCAGCATGGATTTACGAAAGGTAAATCATGTCTGACGAATCTTATAGAATTTTTTGAGGATGTAACTAGTAGAGTGGATAGGGGAGAACCAGTGGATGTGTTGTATCTGGACTTTTAGAAGGCTTTCGACAAGGTCCGACATAAGATATTAGTATACAAACTTAAAGCACACGGTATTGGGGGTTCAGTATTGATGTGGATAGAGAACTGGCTGGCAAACAGGAAGCAAAGAGTAGGAGTAAACGGGTCCTTTTCACAATGGCAGGCAGTGACTAGTGGGGTACCGCAAGGCTCAGTCCTGGGACCCCAGCTATTTACAATTTATATTAATGAACTGGATGAGGGAATTGAAGGCAACATCTCCAAGTTTGCGGATGACACTAAAGTGGGGGGCAGTGTTAGCTGTGAGGAGGATGCTAGGAGACTGCAAGGTGACTTGGATAGGCTGGGTGAGTGGGCAAATGTTTGGCAGATGCAGTATAATGTGGATAAATGTGAGGTTATCCACTTTGGTGGCAAAAACAGGAAAGCAGACTATTATCTAAATGGTGGCCGATTAGGAAAAGGGGAGATGCAGCGAGACCTGGGTGTCATGGTACACCAGTCATTGAAAGTAGGCATGCAGGTGCAGCAGGCAGTGAAGAAAGCGAATGGTATGTTAGCTTTCATAGCAAAAGGATTTGAGTATAGGAGCAGGGAGGTTCTACTGCAGTTGTACAGGGTCTTGGTGAGACCACACCTGGAGTATTGCGTACAGTTTTGGTCTCCAAATCTGAGGAAGGACATTATAGCCATAGAGGGAGTGCAGAGAAGGTTCACCAGACTGATTCCTGGGATGTCAGGACTTTCATATGAAGAAAGACTGGATAGACTTGGCTTATACTCGCTAGAATTTAGGAGATTGAGAGGGGATCTTATAGAAACGTACAAAATTCTTTTGGGGTTGGACAGGCTAGATGCAGGAAGATTGTTCCCGATGTTGGGGAAGTCCAGGACAAGGGGTCACAGCTTAAGCATAAGGGGGAAATCCTTTAAGACCGAGATGAGGAAAAACTTTTTCACACAGAGAGTGGTGAATCTCTGGAACTCTCTGCCACAGAGGGTAGTTGAGGCCAGTTCATTGGCTATATTTAAGAGGGAGTTAGATGTGGCCCTTGTGGCTAAAGGGATCAGGGGGTATGGAGAGAAGGCAGGTACGGGATACTGAGTTGGATGATCAGCCATGATCATATTGAATGGCGGTGCAGGCTCGAAGGGCTGAATGGCCTACTCCTGCACCTATTTTCTATGTATCTATGTATCTATGTAACGTCAAAACAATACTCACATCCCAAATGTGAGAGTATCTTGCCCTAGGGGGATTGGAGTTGAATATACCCCTCATTAATTTCGAAACCAAGGGGTGAGATCCCACAGAATGGTGGTCGAATCCCCGCCACAAATAGGTCGATAGGGCACTCCTGGCGCTGTTGATGGCACTGTAGCTAAGTCCTTCATCGAAATTAAGGTTAGCAAGGAACTCCAGGACATTTGTTACGGTAGCTGAGTTATACTCAATATTAGTCCTGGAACAATATAGTTCCCATTTCCTGATGTAAGTCAGCTACTGTTTCCTGGTAGACTCTCTTTGCGCCGCCGTGATCATGTTGATGGTTCGGTCTGTCAGTCCAAGATCCAGAAGTGGCCTGTTCAAATTCAGCAAATTAACAGATTTGTCCTGTCATGGCATGGATGACTTTCGCCTGTTACAGGATGGACCATCAAGTCTGGTCGTTTGGCGACGGCCATACATGGTTCTGAAACCATGTCGAGAACCACAGGGAACCATGGCTGGGTAGGCCAGTCGGGTACTATCAAAACACCTGACGCAGAGTCTTGTTGTATTTTGCGTAAGACCCGACTGATGACGCAGAAGGGGGGAAATGCATAGAAAAACAAATTTCCCCAGTGCAGCGAAAATGCGTCCATCGCTGCTGCCCCAGGGTCTGGTTCCCAAGCAACATATGTCGGCAACTGGTGGTTAAGCCTAGATGCAAATAGATCGATATCTGGTGTTCCATATCGTGCTACGATGTCAGCAAACACTTTGGGGTCCAACATCCATTCGGTGTTGTCATTGAATTTTCGTGACCTGGTGTCTGCCACTGAATTGAGTTTACCTGGTAGGTAAATAGCAGATATCCAAATGTTTCTGTTGATACACCATTGCCAGATTGAATTGGCCAGATCATCACATGATATCGATCTGATTCCACCCATGTGATTAATATAAGCCACCACAGTGGTATTATCTATTTGCAGGCGAACATGCAGATGATGCATTTTTGAACAGTACGCCTTCAGACCATTGAACGCTCCCAACATTTCCAAATAATTTATACCAAGTGTATAAAGTAGAGATGATTCATGCGCATCCCATTTGCCACCACAACTGGAGATGGTGTTGGTGGCACCCAACCTTGAGTGCTGGCATCAGTCTGTAATACAACTGACGGGTTGTTAATAATAATGGAGCTGAAGGAACGCCGGATGTTATGCGTCCACCATCGGAGTTCCAAAATAGCTTTTGTTGGTAATTGCATTGGTCTGTTGAAATGACCAGTATGACCAGTATTGGGGGTTCAGTATTGATGTGGATAGAGAACTGGCTGGCAGACAGGAAGCAAAGAGTAGGAGTAAACGGGTCCTTTTCACAATGGCAGGCAGTGACTAGTGGGGTACCGCAAGGCTCAGTGCTGGGACCCCAGCTATTTATGATATATATTAATGATTTGGACGAGGGAATTGAATGCAACATCTCCAAGTTTGCGGATGACACGAAGCTGGGGGGCAGTGTTAGCTGTGAGGAGCATGCTCGGAGGCTGCAAGGTGACTTGGATAGGCTGGGTGAGTGGGCAAATGCATGGCAGATGCAGTATAATGTGGATAAATGTGAGGTTATCCACTTTGGTGGCAAAAACAGGAAAGTACACTATTATCTGAATGGTGGCCGATTAGGAAAAGGGGAGATGCAACGAGACCTGGGTGTCATGGTACACCAGTCATTAAAAGTAGGCATGCAGGTGCAGCAGGCAGTGAAGAAGGCGAATGGTATGTTAGCAGTCATAGCAAAAGGATTTGAGTATAGGAGCAGGGAGGTTCTACTGCAGTTGTACAGGGTCTTGGTGAGACCACATCTGGAGTATTGTGTACAGTTTTGATCTCCTAATCTGAGGAAAGACATTCTTGCCATAGAGGGAGTACAGAGAAGGTTCACCAGACCTATTCCTGGGATGTCAGGACTTTCATATGAAGAAAGACTGGATAGACTCGGTTTGTACTCGCTAGCATTTAGAAGATTGAGGGGGGATCTTATAGAAACGTACAAAATTCTTAAGGGGTTGGACAGGCTAGATGCAGGAAGATTGTTCCCGATGTTGGGGAAGTCCAGAACAAGGGGTCACAGTTTAAGGATAAGGGGGAAATCTTTTAGGACCGAGATGATGAAAACATTTTTCACACAGAGAGTGGTGAATCTCTGGAATTCTCTGCCACAGAAGGTAGTTGAGGCCAGTTCATTGGCTATATTTAAGAGGGAGTTAGATGTGGCCCTTGTGGCTAAAGGGATCAGGGGGTATGGAGAGAAAGCAGATACAGGATACTGAGTTGGATGATCAGCCATGATCATATTGCAGGCTCGAAGGGCCGAATGGCCTACTCCTGCACCCTATTTTCTATGTTTCTATGTTTCTATGATGTTTTTAATTTTTAGTTAGTTTAATGTCTGTTTAGGGGAAACTTTAACTTTCTATGTGAGGGAGGGTGGCAGGGTAAGGGGGAAACTGTTTCACAGTCGTTCCTGGCGGGGACGCGACTATTTCTCCAAGTCGCGTCCTCGCCCCCCTCCTCGCGGCCTACCACCTGGATTGTAGCGGCCTTTCCTGCCGGGGACCGGGAACTGGACCAGAGCTGCAACAGCGGCGGCGCAGCGCTGAATTCACCGCGGAGCGGGCGATGCCGACCTGGATCGCCGCTCGGAGCTCGTGGAGCTGTGGTTTGGGAGAGCTTCCAGCATTTGGGAGAGCTCCAACATCGTGGAGCTGCGGTTTGGGAGAGCTTCCAGCGCGGCCGGCGCTGAACAACATCACGGAGTCCTGGGGCCCTTTGCCGAGGGCCGCCAGCGCTGCATCTCTGCATCTCCGCCCGGCGCGGCCTGCGGACTTTGGGAGCCGTGGACTCCGGTAGGAGGGGGCCGACTCTGATGTCCAAGCCGCTGAGGAGGTCCCCCAGCCCCGACATCGGACTTACATCACCCCGGCGAGCGGGTCTGAACATCGGACCGCCCGTAGCGGCGACTGCGGTGGGCTCGGGGAGGCTCCGACCATGGGTGAACAGTGGGGAACATTAGAGGAAGATGACTGACTTTGGTGCCTTCCCTCACAGTGAGAAAATTTGATTCTGCTGTGTGGGGATGTTTTATGTTGAACTCTATCATGTGTTGTGTTCTTATTTTTATTGTATGGCTGTATGGTAATCACACATTTCACTGTGCCATCTGGCACATGTGACAAATAAATGTATCTTGTATCTCTCTTGTCTTAAGTGCTTGCACCTTTGCTCTCTGTAAATTTTGGTAGTGCAAAGGTCCAAACTGTGTGGCTGGAAAAGCAGCTACGAGTTTGCCAATCACCCTAGCTACTTGTCCGATGGATGGTTGACTGATGACAGCAAGGTTGCTGCAAACTTCCATTAATTCAGTTGCCTTGCCCCTAGGCAAAGTCACAGTCAAGTGAACTGAATTAATGGTGAATCCCAAATAGTCCATAGTCGTGGATGGTGTTAACTTTCATTTATCTGGATGGATGATAAACCCCACTTTCTTAAACAAACATATGGTAGCTGTAACAGCTGTTTTGGCTAATTTGTAGGTTTTACCCACGATTAGTATGTCATCTAAATACGCCATGACAATATGTTTTTGTTTCCGAAGAAACGCCAGAGCTGGTTTCAGTAATTTGGTGAACAGTCTGGGGGCTGAGGTTAACCCATTAGGCAGTGCTTTGTACTGCCAAAGCTGCCCCATCCAGTTAAACTTCAGATATCGGCGGTGATCCTTGTGTATAGGCACCGAATAGTATGCATCTTTTAAATCGATGCATGCAATGAAGTAGCCTTCGGAAATCAATTGTTTGGCCGTGACAAAGGTTTCCATTTTGAAATGAGTATACTGCACAAATGTGTTCAGTTTTGTCAAATCGATGATGATGCGACACCCACCATCCTTTTTCTTTTTTGTGAAAATGTTTGACACAAATTCTAGAGAGTCATGTTGAGATCTCTCAATTACACCTTTGGTATATAGCCTCTTAAGTTCAGCATGACCATCCAACTTCTCTTGTTGTGATAGCATAAACGACCTGCGGGGTGCATGCTGAACCGGAGGAAGGTGTTTGTTTATGAATTCAATTTTGTATCCTTGAACACTATGCAGTATATAAGAATCAGAGGTTATTGATCTCCATGCCTCCCAAAACAAGTGTAACCTACCCCCAACAAGTGTATACCTTGCACCTGCTCTGTCCTGGGAGGAACCAGACCCACCTACCTCCATGGTTATCAGTGGGGTGTTCATCTCTTCTTCTTCTGTTTCTTGGCCGGTTGAGATGCTGGAGTTCGAGGTTGGCGCATCTTCCAAGAAGGTCACTCTGGGCCGCGGTCTAAAAAAGACCTTTGTCCTTGAGTTGCGGCCTTCGAGCTTTCACCAGCTTCGACGTGACGCGGCCTGCTGGTGGATGCGTAGGGGTGCTGTTGCCAAGGTGTTTTGCCCGATGGAGCCTTGATGAGCCCGGCGGCTTTCGCCTCTTCATCCAGCTCTTTAACCTGTTTGGAAAGGTTGCCCCCGAATAACAAAATTGGCGGCTGTGTGGTGTTGGTCTTGCACAGAGCCGCAAATTTGGGGTTCAAGGCTGGGCGGATGGCGTTTTTTCGGAAGCAGTTAATCTCGAACTGCGTATTGCAGAGGAGCGCCAGAGCATCTTGCTGAGCCTCTGTCATTTCCGAGTCATCCACCGACCGGGCAAATGCTGTAATCCCCAAAGCTAGAAGTTTGAGGATCTTCTGCATCTGCACCTCCTGTGCCCTTATACCTGCACCAATATGTCCCCAGATGGAGGTATTCACTGCTGGAACATTGAGTGAGATACAGTTCCCTGGTGCCAGGTATTTTGCAGTGGGTTCATTGAGCGCCCGTTCCTGTAGTTGATGGAAGGAAAGGTAGTCAATGCTGGCTGCTAGTTCTGGTTGCAGCGGCTGCCCTGACTGTGGAGGCACCGCAAACTTCGTTACCATTCCCAGCATCTTCTCTTCTGGCACCCCCAGCATACTTGAGGTATCTTCAGCCAACCCTTGTTCGGAGTCAGCCCAGAAATGACTCCCAATGCTCCCCTCTGTCGAGGGAGATGCATTGTGCAGCCCTGAAAAAGGTGCTGCCATGGGCGTCCTAGGAGGCCCGTAGTGACGTGACTCCTTCTCCCGGAGTGTGTCACGGTGGAGCAATTGCTCCACTAGCCGCTCCAGACGGGATATGCGACCACTGTCGCTGTCTGCCGGCGGCGTTTGCTCATGGCCCGATACTTTGGAGTCCATGTGCGTGTCCCGCTTCCGTTTGGCGTTCCTGTCAGCCTGTGGCGACCCAGACTGCACAGGTGCCGGGACAGGGACTGCTGATCGCATAGATAGCGATGCTGCAGTCGGCCGCTGTTGGCTACCCGTGCTCTCGCGGTCCTCCTCAGCCAGTTTTTGAGCGGCCCGTTTGGGCTTTGTGCGAGTCTTGTCCATGGTGGTTCTTCCTGCAACACAGAAAGACACTCCAAACGACCTCAGAGTAAGTACTTACCTGTAGGTCTCTGGTTTTAAGCTTACCGCTGCGGGGAACGCTCCTCCCCGCCTGTCGCTGCGCAATGCGTTAGACGATATGTCACGCATGCGCCCTGACGGGTTTTTCACGTAGTCACTCACGTGACTCCGAAGTAAAATATAGGATTAAATGACACACTTCTAAGGCCTTTCATGGAGATACAAAATATTTTGTTTCTTCTTACTTGTTAATACTTGTTTAATTGTTGTTTAAGTATTATGAAAACATGCTAACAATTTAACAAAGTCTATGGGCATCATTCAAAATAATTTAAGTCATAGGAAATATTGCAATATGATTCTAAACCAAGAAATCAAAGAACACTGGAATTTCCAGAGAAAGGAAGGATGGAGCTTTCTTAATCTCCACTTTCAAATGATGAAATGGAGAGTTTATATGCAGTGAGGTATAAATATTCCCCTTAATGTTTCCAAAGACATTTTGCAGTCCTGAATAAAAATACCTTAAAGTAATATCTGGCTTAACATCATCAAATTATTGCTAGGTAATGCAAAAATGGAGATTCAGAAATAATTGTTCTTGGAAGAAACAGTTGCAAAACAGTAAGTTGTAAGAACCGCTGATTTGAAAAAAATGTTTATCAGGATTTTCTCTGGCTGGATTAATAACATGCATCTTCTGTCAACATTTAAATTAGCTTTGATCTTTGCCCTTTCAAATTAAGGTGAAGCCTCGAGGAAAGCTAGCATTTCAGATCTACATACCTTAAAAGGTTCAGCAAATTGATATTAATTGTCGATACACTAAATTGGGTTTTGTGAAGAACAGGTAAATAATAGAAAATCCATCTCGAAAATCACCAAGGAAAAATCAGGATAATTAAAAAAATGTACCTGGAATAAACTTCTTTCAAATTGTGCCGAGCTGAAGTCTTCTTTTTACACTATGCAGAAATTTAGAGTAAGGAGCCCCTGTCCAATTTTCTTATCTTCTTTGGCTCTGTTGTCAGTTGTCTACACTTAAAAGAAATGGAACAGAGATTGTTTCAGCCAAAAAGCAATGCTCTCTCATTGAAGATTTACAAAGCATATGAAAATCAGTGGAAGGGAAGAACTGACAGCTATTTCTTTAATCTAAACACCATGAGTACTAATGAGCATTGTTTTAGTTTTTAAGAGTGCATGTTAAGCTGCGATTTTATTGTTTTCTCAAGCAGCAGTAAATCATATACAATCTTCCCACCCTCACACTAATCTTTCCAACTGAGTGAGGCAATAGACCAGCAGAGAAAGCCCCCGTTCTATTTAACCATATTAGTTGCAGATCATTACATATTACTGGTAAGACATTTTTATCATATTAATTTCCAGGGGACTTAGCAGGGGGGTATGTATTGGTGGCAGAACCTAGAACTGGGGAGTCACTGTTTAGAAATAAGGAGTAACCTAATTAAACAGAAATAAGACATATTTTTTTGTTCTCAAAAGATTGTGAGTCTTTATAACTTCTTTAAAAGGGCCATGGAAGTTGTGTCTTCGAATATTTTTAAGGCAGAAATAGGTAGATTCTTGATAAGTAAGGAAATTAAAATTTTCTGGAATAGGTGGGATTGTAGAGGTGAGGTTACTATCAAATCAGCCTTATTAAATGGCGAGGCATGCCTGAGGGGCTGGATGGCCTATTCCTGCACTTGATTTGTATGTCCACATGCATGCATGTTAGATTTAATGTCAGAGACCGCACAGTGGCGCAGCAGTAGAGTTGCTGCCTTACAGCGCCAGGGACCCGGGTTCGATCGTGACAACGGGTGCTTGTCTGTACAGAGTTTGTATGTTCTCCCTATGACCTGCGTGGCTTTTCTCCAAGATCTTCGGTTTCCTCCCACACTCCAAAGACGTACAGGTTTGTAGGTAAATTGGCTTGGTATATATGTAAATTGCCCCTTGTTTGTGGGCTAGTGTAAATGCGCAGGGATCGCCAGTCGGTGCGGATTTGATGGGCCGAAGGGCCTGTTTCACGCTGCATCTCTAAACTAAACTAAACAAAAACTAAAAGACCAGCAACACGTCAATGGATGGTGAGATGACGAAGGGTATGCTAAAGAAATTGGTGGCAGGAGTTGCCAAGGTCTGTAGGGGAATCCAACACAGCAACAGGGAGGAATTGGAAATTGTAGAAACAAAACCGGTTCACGTTAAAAAAATACAGGAGTCAAAAGAAATTTCCTGTTATAAGAAACTGGAGAAAGTCAGGAAAAAGAAAATCACTTCTGAGTAACATCAGTGAAAACATTTTGAAAAACAGAAGCATGATGATGAGCCACAGTATGCTGGCTGTGTCTAATCTTTCTGAGGCAAATGCCTGCTCTATGTCCAGGACATACTGATCAACCATCACATCTATCACATATTCAACACACACACTGACCCGAGTCCCATGCATAAGAAGGTTAGGTAAGCATTCATCCTCAGTGCTTCTCTTAGAGTCAGTGTTGAGATGCCTGCTCCATTTAATAGCCTGTTCAATGCTGGCTGCCAAAATGTTTACAGTGCTGACCCATTTGAGAGGTAAATTAGGGAGTAAAGATGTTCATGAATACTCCTGCCTGCGGGTTAGCGAGGTCCTGAGGACACAGATGGGTATTTAATCGGAGTCATTTTCTTTCCATGGGTTCACACTCAGGAAGGTCGATCTGACATCTGTGACACTGACCATGAGTACAGGCACACGCGAGGCTGTCAGGGCAGGCCATGGTCCACTGATCTTCTGTTAAAAGCGAGCATAGAAGGCAATGAGCTCATTAGAGATGGGTGCATTGCTGCCAGTGATACTGCCCAACATCACATTGTGGCCCGTTGTAGCATGCAAGCATTGCTATAATCGATGGGTGTTCGTGCGGTTAATCCTGGAATCAACACATGTCCGGGATTTCTCTTATTTCGCTTGGGTAGTTTACACCCCGGTGATATGAACATTGACTTCTCTAACTTCAGATAGCCCTTGCTTTCTCTCTCCATCCCCTTCCCCTTCCCAGTTCTCCCACCAGTCTTACTGTCTCTGCCTACATTCTATCTTTGTCCTGCCCCCTCCCCTGACATCAGTCTGAAGATGGCTCTCAACCAAAAACATTGTGAGTCTGCTGTGAGAACGACCTGCATTTTTTACTCCTTCTGGGCTTTATTTTGTAAATATGCCTTGGTTGCTGATTTATAAGCTAGTCTATGCATAGGATGTGTTTCTTTAGAGTGGAATGACTTATTTTATGAGCTTCAGCTTGGTAACAATTATTGGCAGCTCTTCCACTTCTGAGTCACGAGATTATTCAAGCCCAACTCTGCAAATTGAGCATAAAATGTAGGCCAGCAGTTCAGTACAGCAGGTTTAGATTTAGGTTTAGGTTTATTATTGTCACATGCACTGAGATACAGTGAAAAAGCTTTTGTTTTGCATGCTATCGCTGCCTTGCCGCGACCGCTGAAAACCAATGCAGAATCACTCCCTGGAGCTGGAATAACTCCCTGGAGTAACTCTTGCTTCTGGCTTCCTGATCCTCCAAAAATATTCTAAATGGAATTTAAACTGGAAGTGGTGGAGGCTCCATCACCAAACTCCAAACTCTGAACAATAACAGCCTATTGCATTTTATCTGTTTATTTATTGTGTATATATATGGTCTATGATATATATACACACTGAACTTTTATCTCCTGTTCTGTATTATGTTTACATATTCTGTTGTGCTGCAGCAAGCAAGAATGTCATTGTCCTATCTGTGTGTGTGTGTGTGTGTGTGTGTGTGTGTGTGTGTGTGTGTGTGTGTGTGTGTGTGTGTGTGTGTGTGTGTGTGTGTGTGTGTGTGTGTGTGTGTGTGTGTGTGTGTGTGTGTGTGTGTGTGTGTGTGTGTGTGTGTGTGTGTGTGTGTGTGTGTGTGTGTGTGTGTGTGTGTGTGTGTGTGTGTGTGTGTGTGTGTGTGTGTGTGTGTGTGTGTGTGTAATATATATACACACACACACAATTTCCCTCCTGGGATTAATAAAGTTCTATCGTATAGTATCGTGTGTGTGTAGGAAGGAACTGCAGATGCTGGTTAAAACTGAAGATAGACACAAAAAGCTGGAGTAACTCAACAGGTCAGACAGAATCTATGGACAAAAGGAAAATATTACGTTTTGGGTTGGGTCTGAAATAGGTTCCTGCACACCTTTGGAATGTGGAAGGAAACAAGAGCACCCGGAGAAAACCCATGCGATCAAAAGGAAAAGGAGCAAACTCCATACAGACAGCACCCATATTCAGGATCAATTCTGGGTCTCTGGCACTTTTAGGCAGCAACTTTATGGCCAATGTACTGCCCCATAGTCTTGAACTGAATTAAAACATACAGTAGCTGTAAAGGGGGGACATTTAAGACTGAAAATGGATATTTTCATTTTTTTAGTAACCAAAGTTATCAACGTATATTTTTGTGTGTGTTGGAAAACAAAATATAGTGGCACAGCTGGTGGACTTGCTGCCTCACATGCCAGAGATCTGTGTTCGATCCTGTCCTCGGGCACTATCTGTGTTGAATTTGGACATTCTCCCTGCAAGCGTGTGGGTTTCCTCCCACATCCCAAAGACGCATTGGCTTTGTTGGTTAACTTGTCTCTGTAAAATTTCCCCCAATGTGTAGGGAGTGGGTGAGGAAAGTGGGATGACAGAACGTGTGAATGGGTAGCAAAAATGCTGGAGAAACTCAGCGGGTGAGGAAGCATCTATGGAGCGAAAGAAATAGGCGACGTTTCGGGTTGAGACCCTTGTTCAGACTGATGTGAGGGTGGGGGGACGGGAAGAAGAAAGGAAGAGACGGAGACAGTTGTAGATGATATGTGCATGTACCTTTAACATAGTGACCTCACCACTACTAACCACTCCCCACATCATTGGTAATATACAACCTTCCCACCCAGTTCTCTCTCTCTGGTTCCAGTGACAGACCACGGACAGCTAGGGCTGCAAAGTATGTGTATAATGTGTATTATGAATAAACAGTAGTAAAGATAAGTGCGTTATGACACGTCTTTACATGGTGTCAGCCTCGTACCTTTGCGCCTCCAGTTTATCGGGTTTTCTTTCTTTTGAACTGTTTTCCCATTTTGTTTTTTTATCTCCCGTGCCATGGCCACTTCTTGCCGTAAACCCGATATGCTCGTCTTCGACTCGGACATTGTCCATCGGTGGGGTGTCTTTAGACATGACTTTCAACACTACGTCACGATCGCCCACCATGCTGCCACCGCTGTTACTCAGGCTTCCCTGCTTCTCAACCTGGCTGGTCCTGATGCCCTGGAACGGGCTGAGTCGTTTGTCTATGCTGCTGGTGAAGATGCTCGGGACCCGGTATGTCTTATGGCTAAGTTTACCGCGATGTGCGACATCCCCACTAACTGCATCCTAGAGCGTTTTAAAATGTTCACCCGGCGTCAGCTCCCTGGAGAGTTAATCGGTAGCTACATCGCTGCGCTGCGTCATCTGGCCAGGCGTTGCAGCCTGGACACGCTGACCCCCGATCAACTGACCCGGGACATTTTAGTGTATGGTCTTCAAGATGAAAAACTAAGGGCTGAACTTCTGCGGAAGCACGACCTTTCTTTAACCGAGGCTCTGCACGCCTCCCGCATGGCTGAGGCTGTCGCCTCGGCGGTGTCGTCTGCTGATCATGACATTAACTTTGCCAGTGTTGCTGGTCACCGGCGAAACGCTGGCCTGCAACGACAACGGGGGTCCCCCGCGTCAGGGGGCAGCAGCCCACAGCGGTGCCCCAACTGCAACTTTACCTCCCACCAGTCTAATGTGTGCCCTGCACTGGGGAAAACGTGTAACTTTTGCAGGAAATTAAACCATTTCTCTGCAGCCTGTCGCTCCCGTGGGAAGCCAATTCCTGCTCCTCGCTGAATGTTAAACAACCTTGCTCGAGCTGATAGCGCACTTGGTTCACAGTGTGACGAACTCCCTTTGTCTGATTCGAGTTCCTCCCAGGGGGAGACCAGCATATTTTCGGTGTTGGATGCACCTGCTCTGATAACGAACCCTTCGGTTCGCGTTACTGTCAACGGCTCGACCTTCACTGCCAAACTCGACACGGGGGCCGCGACCAATGTTATGTCAATAGGCCTCTTCAAAAAGATTTTTTTTAAAAATAATAATAATAAAAATGACCCAGCGGTCCCTCGTTCCCTCTGTCCTCCATCCCGCTGCCGTCCAGGAGCGCATTGCCTTCAAACAAGAAATCCAACGGTGCTCCCACGACAAGTCTTGTCGTCCTCTCCCACCTCTGCTCTCAGGCCAAGTCGTCCGAATGCAGTCCCCCTCCGGTCACCCCAGGCTTGCCATCGTCGTCGGTACTGCTGGTTCGCCGCGGTCCTACCTTGTTGACCATGACGGTACCATTTACCGCCGGTCCCGGCAACATCTGCGGCTTGTTAACGAGCCACCACCGCCACCTGCGGATCCCTTTTCCCCCCCACTGTCGACAACGCTGCCTGCCCCTCCAGCCAGTCCTCCCTCGCCTGCCCGTCTTCCTGCTACTGCTCCTGCTTCCCCTGCTCCTTCTCCGTTTTCTCGTTCTCCTCCTGGTTCCCCGGTTCTCTCCCCCGCGCCGGCTCCTACTCATGCTCCGCCTGCAGAAGGGGGGGATGGCGAACTGCGTACCCGGTCCGGGCGGGTGGTCAGGCCGCCTATCCGTTATGGTGAATTTGTTTAACTGTTTGCTCCCTGCTCGTAGCGTATGAGATGTGGTCGCCCTGTCATTTCGGTATTGCTTATTATTTCCAAGGGGAAGGATGTAGATGATATGTGCATGTACCTTTAACATAGTGACCTCACCACTACTAACCACTCCCCACATCATTGGTATAATTACAACCTTCCCACCCAGTTCTCTCTCTCTGGTTCCAGTGACAGACCACGGACAGCTAGGGCAGCAAAGTATGTGTATAATGTGTATTATGGATAAACAGTAGTAAAGATACAGTGCGTTATGACACATCTTTACAACAGTGGGCTGAGGGAGAGCTGGGAAGGGGAGGAGAAAGCAGGGATTACCTGAAATTGTAGAAGTCAATGTTCATACCGCTGGGGTGTAAACTGCCCAAGCGAAATATGAGGTGCTGCTCCTCCAATTTACGGTGGGCCTCATTCTGGCCATGGAAGAGGCCCAGGACATAAAGGTCAGATTCGGAATGGGAGGGGGAGTTGAAGTGCTGAGCCACTGGGAGATCAGGTTTGTTATTGCGAACCGAGCGGAGGTGTTGGGCGAAGCGATCGCCAAGCCTACGCTTGGTCTCACCGATGTAGAGCAGCTGACACCTAGAGCAGCGGATGCAATAGATGAGGTTGGAGGAGGTGCAGGTGAACCTCTGCCGCATTTTTCCTGCGGTTGCAAGGGCAAGTGCCAGGAGAGGTGGTGGTTTGGGTGGGAAGGGACGAATTGACCAGGGAGTTACGGTCTCTGCGGAAAGCCAACAGGTGAGGAAATGGGAAGATGTGGCCAGTGGTGGGATCCCATTGGTAGACAAAAAAGCTGGAGAAAATCAATGGGTAAGGCAGCATCTATGGAGCGAAGGAATAGGCGGCGTTTCGGGTCGAGACCCTTCTTCAGATTGATGTCGGGGGGGAGGGGGGGGACACGAAAAAGAAAGGAAGAGGCGGAGACAGTAGGCTGTGGGAGAGCTGGGAATGGGGGAAGGAGGGAGAAAGCAAGACTACCTGAAATTAGAGAAGCCAATGTTCATACCGCTGGGGTGTAAACTGCCCAAATGAGGTGCTGCTCCTCCAATATGCGGTGGGCCTCACTCTGGCCATGGAGGAGGCCCAGGACAGAAAGGTTGGATTTGGAATGGGAGGGGGAGTTGAAGTGTTGAGCCACTGGGAGATCAGGTTGGTTATTGCGAACTGAGTGGAGGTGTTGTGCGAAACGATCGCCAAGCCTGCGCTTGGTCTCACCGAGGTTGATCATACGCTGAATAAACCAACCACATTTTTGCTTGGAAGTGGAAAGAAATAATAGAAATTGCATTCATTGCAACGTGTAAAAAGAGTTGAGATACTGTATTATAATTTTACTGCATGTCATTGTGGTATATATCATGATTGGTGAATATGTTTAGTTTGTGACTTTATTTAAAACAGAACTAATATGTGAATGCTTCATTGAGCATAATTCCGACTGGTAACTACGCACTTCGTCTGAGCACATTATCGCACGTGTCATGCAAGCCATCTAAACTGTCATTTGGCAACCTAAAAAGCTGCCAAGGTTGCCCGGCTGACAACAGAGAAAAAAAGTTAAGTGAGAGCCCTGCAAGGTGTATAATATTTTTGACAATGTCATAGGCCTTTCTTACATATGCTGTCACAACGCACTGTAGTCTCTAAACAACCCTTCAGTAATTTTCTTTGCCCTCCATTTCAGAATAATAGTGTTTTAAGCCGATAACACGAGACTAGCACTGGCAACAAATAAATAAATAAAAAGCGCATTTCCAGACCCTTATCTCATTGGCCACGCTTGGCTGCAAATCGGTGTCAATCTGGTGGACCATCTTCCTCTAGTCGTGGGGGTGGGGATTTGGAGTGGCCTCACAAGTGGAACAGCCTAGGGCCTCTCTTCATCTAAATCTGGTCCTGTACTGAGTGCTGAATATATATTCAGCATTGTAACACACCAGTTCAAGAGGCAGAGTCCGCAATGGGGTAGAGATGAATAAAAATGTACGCTAGCCTATGGAAAGACCATTGATCAGCCTGATAACAGGGGAAGAAGTTGTTCCTGAGTTTTGTGATGTGCACTTTCAAGTTTCTGTATCTCCTGCCTGCTGGTAGTGGGGAGGAGGAGGAATGACCCAGGTGGGGCAAGCTTCGATATACAGCATGGAAACAGGCCCTTTGGCCCACCAAGTCCATGACGACCATCGATCTCCCATTCACATAGGTTCTATCTTATAGCACTTTTGCATCCACTCCCGACACATTTTGGGGATATGGGAGGAAACCGGAACATTCGGGGGAAACCCATGCAGTCAAAGGGAAAATGTGCAAATTCCACACAGCCAGCACCCATGGTCAGGATTGAACTCTGGTTTCTGGTGCTGTGAGACAGCAGTTCTACCAGCTGCGCCACTGTGCCACCCAGTGTATTTGATTACGTTTTCTGCTTGTCTGAGGCAGTTTGAAGTGTAGTTGGAGTCGTATAAGGGCAGTTTATCTCTGAGATGGACTGGGCTACATCTACAATTCCTTGGAGTGTCCCGAGGTCTTGGGAAAGCTGTTTTCAAACCTAGCTGCATGCTTTCTACAGTGCATCTGTAAAAGTTTGTAACAATCATTGGAGACGTGCTGAATTTCCCATCTCCTCAGGAAGTTGGTGTGCCTTCTTGGCTGTGCTTCAATATGGTTGGCTGTGATAGATCATTGGCAATATTTATGCCAAAGAACATGAAGCTCTCAACTATTTCCACTTTGGCACATATTTGGAGCATGTAATCCACCACGTTTCCTGATGTCAATAACAAGCTCCTTTGCCTTACTTACATTGAGGATTGTTGTCCGAACACCATATTACTAAGTTCTCTATCTTCTTCCTGTGCAATGTCTTGTCATTGTTTGTGATCTGGTCCACCACAGTGATGTAATCTGCAAATTTCTAGATGGAGTTAGAGTTGAATTTGGCAGCACAATTGTGAATGCATATTCGGGGACTGAAAATATATCCTCAAGATGCACCAGTGTCCCCTAACATCACCTATCCTTGCTAACTGTGGTCTGCGAGGTTGGCCTGATTGAGTTCCTTGCTATTATGAAAAAGGACTTGGGGTACTTAGTTTCAAATCTATTGGTGATGTTGTGTAGTTCCCTGAGTGAACGCTTAGCTTCTGCATGAGATGGAATGTCGACTGTTGTCAGGAAAGCTGAAATGAACTCCCTCTGTAGGTAGCTGGAACAACACTTCACCACAAGATATTGGAGGTCTGAGGAGCAGGAGTGCTCCAGGACCATCATGTTCGATCCCATACGAAGTTAATTAGAAAGCAACCCCCTCTGCCCTTTATGAGGGAGTGTGATATTGTGGAGATGTCGGCTTTTCAATAAACAGTTATTTCTATCTGTTTTGCAATGGACTAAAGCAGAAATGCAGTTTGCAATTTATCCGAGCTATAACATAATGTGGAGAATAGCCCCTTACTGAGAAAAATGAGGCAATCCAATATTTTTAACAGAATATCTCAATGCTGGATCATCCTTCCAATTATCTGCAGCATAATCTTAAGTTTTTATTGTTACAAACTAGGTCCTCGCTCCATAAATCACAACCAGAGGACAAAAATGTGTGTTAATTATACATCCATTAGTTGGGGTTCACTACAAGTCAAACTGTGTGTTTTCTTAGTACTTAACAGGTGTGCCATATCTTAACAGCAGTCAATATATTTGACACAATTTTGTTTAATAAGAGGTCAAGTTTTGATTGTATCTTTTAATAATTAGCACAATCGACAAAGCATAACATCGCAGCTGTGGCTTTGAGGCACAGGAATTTAGGGCACGTCAGCACTTGCTGCCTGTCTAAATGAAATACACTGAATAAATAGGACTTTGGTCTCAATTGTACTTTCAAATGACAATGTTGGAAAATAAAGTAACAAAGTTTTAAAGCTTTCAAAGTTTCTGATGGATCTTTTCCAAAACAGTCTGCTGTTTTTATGCTCTGCAGAACCAAAATTTGAAAAGCTTGCGCTCTCCTAAAATTTATGAACCCACCATCATGATTTAATGCAGATGGTTTTCCTTGAGGGTTTTTTGGAATTGACTATTATTCATGGCAAATTTCTGATATTATTCAAAGGACAAATTTCAGTGATTTGTGAAGGTTTGATGAAAGATTGTAAAAGAAAGAAAGTAAGTAGATGAAGAAGACGGGGTGTGATGAGGAATACATTGCGGTGTGAGAAGAGATGAAGTCCTGGAGAGAGTAAGACCACTTGCTCCATTTGCCGTAAGAAATAACATGGCTTCCATTGCACTGCTGGGTCCATGCTATCAACCACAAGTTGTTGGGAAAACTATATGGATTGCTACATGCTCGGTAGGCAACTGCAAAGGCATTTGACTGTCCACCCGAAGGAAACTTTTCAGCATTATTAAAGTGATCTGTCCATGGGAGGCTAATGGGTGAGTGGGGATAGGAGGAAAATAAGTCCAGGCAGGGGGCAGAAATCGCTATAAAAACATGGGGTGGACATAATTTCTTGGTGGCCGCACGCGCACACACACACGCGAGGCTTCGGAGACTTTGGCCGTGGGCCCTGTGGATGATAACATCGGGAGCTGACCTGGTTGGTGACCGACTCTGAACTCCAGCAACAGCACCTTAGTCCGCCCCGAATCGTGGGGCTTCAATCGGCCCGTTCGCGGGACGTTTCATCGCCCGGCGCGGCATAAAACCGGCCGTGGGAACTTCCATCGCACGGCGGTGGCTTCAACATCGGGAGCCTCGATTGCCTCGATGCAGCAATTTGACCGCGGGGCGGTGGAAGACCCCGCGGCCGATTTTAAGCCGCGCCAGGCGATGAAAGGCCCCGCGAACGGGCCGATTCAAACTCCACTCTATGATCTTTGCTCCACCAGGACATCTCCCTCCTCCAATCACTGTGCTCTATGTTTAGTCCATCCCCCCCACTTCCACCTCTGACCAACACCTCCTCCTCCAATCATCGCGCTGAATCATCATGTCCAGCCCCTCCCCCACTGCCTGCTGACCGATGTCTCTCTCGTCCAATTGGCGCCCTCGATCATCAGTCCCACCCCCACTGTCTCGCGGAAAGCGGAGATTTTTAATAGAGTTTTTATCACCGAATTTCAAAATCTGGAGTACAAAACATGGGGGGGGATTGTCCCCCACCTCTCAAAACATGGAAGGGACACGTCCCCCCTGCCCCCCGGGATTTCTGCCCTGGTCCAGGGGAGACCACATCTGCCCTGTCCACTCATTTTCTTTTACTCTATTCAATTCCAGGATGTGACGCCGCTGATAAAGTTAACATTTATTGCCCACTGTGTCCAAAATTAACTCACACCCACTGTTATGCTATTTTGCAGTTTGTTGAACTGTACCAAAGATTGCTTGCAAAGAATTTACATAGAAATCAGAATTACAAGAGGATAATTCATTAAAAAGTGAGCTTCCAGAAAGACTTTGATTTACATTGTTTTCATTTCATTCAGCATACTGCACCCGTAGCTGAATTGAAAGTTAATAACTTAAGGTTGTACATTTTGTGACCTTTCCATTGTTTAAATAATGGGTGTAGTGCAGAAATGATAAGGTGCATTGAGACAGGATGTGTCTCATTTAATTTCTCCAAAGGAAATCAAAAAGGAAATGTATGCAAACACTCCCAAGCATGGCCAAATGGCTTGTTAGGCCAGATTTAAGCAGAAAGATAGGCACAAATGGATTTTGTCCAATTCAAGTTCTCAGCTATTGAGAAACCCTGCAAGAAAATTACAGAAATATCAAGAACCATAAACTAATGTAGAACTTCAACTAGGAAAGCAACAAAAGTGGGAAGGAAAAGGTAAGGATGTCTGAATTGCACTCAAAACCTTCTTGATCAGCTGGTTCATGCCTCAATGAGAAAGAAGTTATGTATTTAAATTCACTATGTGAAAGGACAAGAAACTCTGGAGTACAAATACTCACTCGGGGGAGGTGGATTGAGAATGGATCTGTTCTGGATATAGTGGAATCAAGAATAGGCAGGAAAATCTGCAACTGAAGAAGGGTAGTTTTAAAACCTAGATGGTTTGGGTTAATATCCATTCCGACCAAGGGAATCGTAGGTTAACCAAAACAGTTATCTGTATAATTAAAACAATATGTAGATTGTATGAATTAGGTCAACTGGAGTTAATACACATGAAAATGTAGTATTTTATTCAAGTATTGTTTTCATAAATTGTCAGCTAAGCTAACAATAATAATATTACTAATTTATCATTTAGTTTACAGCAGAAATTTAGCACAATGGAGATTTCACCTCTGATTTGAACTAAAGTTGTTGACATGTAACTGTAGTCATAAATTCAACTCCAAAAAATAATTATCTCTGGTACAGTCTTGGATCAGACTCCACTTATGTAACTATTCATTAATACTCATATTTACAGTTATTTTTAAAAGCCTTATTCATGTCATTTCAAGCTCTGTCAGTATCTAAAACACCAACAGTATTATTTATAAAGATAATATAGTAATTATTGGCTTTATGGTGTTAAATGATTACTATCAACACTGAAAAAGTTTGTGCCAGAATCAAAATATAATCTGCTGCACATATAGATAATTAGAAATGTGGCAAAAATACAACAATGGAATTTGTGAAACATTTCATCACACCAAGCGCAGTGCTTTTTCATACTAAAGGTAAACATTTGTTTATTATTCCCACTGGATTTTATTTTCAATTAATAGGATTACATTGTATTTTGGCAAAAGAATATTGATTTGAAATTAGCTAAAACTGTGTTTAGTGGGTATTTACTACATAATTAATAATTGGAGATTTAGCATGAGCCAATGCAAACGAATATAAAAGGAAATCTAGCATGCTTCACCAGATACTTTTCCATTCACTTTTTACATGGCTTTAGGAATGAGGAACAATCCAGAACAATGGCATTTCTAGGTAAAAATACAGTTTGCAAACATGGCCCAGGGAATTAGTCAATGCATCACAGCCACTTACAATGGACGTATTTATGGATAACCACAATCACCTGCAGACTTGGTTGATTCACTTAATGAATCAAGAAGAGGTTCTTGAAATAACACTTCCTAAATTGGTTCCAGATTGTTTTTGTTTCTCTAGGGAGATTGCATATTCAAGGAAGTAAAATAATCTCATTTTGTTGTTGAGGCAGGGCATCGCTGTAGTTCTAGGTTCAACACCTACAGCTGCTTCATGAATGACCTTGCCTTCCAAGATGTCAGAAGTGGGATGTAGGCTGGCAGTTACTCAATGTTCAGATACATTTGCAATTCCTCACCAAATGAAGCAGGCCATGGCTGCAAGCAGCAGGGTCTTGACAACATTCAAAGTAACAGTCATATCACATCAAGAGTTACCCTTTATATTGAATGGCACTATCCATGCCAAATGTCTCATCAGGCAACTGAATCATCCTATCACAACCAGAGAACAGTGCTGAACTATGAATTACATCATTGGCGACCCTTGGACTATCCTTGATTGGAATTTGCTGGCTTTACCTTGCACGAAACGCTATTCCTTTATCATGTATCAATACACTATAAATTGCTCGATTGTAATCATGTATTGTCTCTCTCGTGACTGGATAGCACCCAACAAAAGCTTTTCACTGTACCTCGTTACACGTGACAATAAACTAAACTGAAACTTGCAGCTTCGCAGAACTTTGGTTAGGCGACATTTGGATTATTGTGCTCAGTTCTGTTTGCCCCATTAGAATAAAGATGGTGAGTGTTGGGAGAGGGTGCAGAAGAGTTACACCAGGATGCTGCCTGGATTAGAAAGTTTAAACTATAATGAGATGCTGGACAAATGTAGATTGTTTTCTGTGGAGTAGTGGGTACTGAGGGGAGGCCTACATAGATACATAGATACATAGAAAATAGGTGCAGGAGTAGGCCATTCGGCCCTTCGAGCCTGCACCGCCATTCAATATGATCATGGCTGATCATCCAACTCAGTATCCCGTACCTGCCTTCTCTCCATACCCCCTGATCCCTTTAGCCACAAGGGCCACATCTATCTCCCTCTTAAATATAGCCAATGAACTGGCCTCAACTACCCTCTGTGGCAGAGAGTTCCAGAGATTCACCACTCTCTGTGTGAAAACGTTTTTCCTCATCTCGGTCTTAAAGGATTTCCCCCCTTATCCTTAAGCTGTGACCCCTTGTCCTGGACTTCCCCAACATCGGGAACAATCTTCCTGCATCTAGCCTGTCCAACCCCATAAGAATTTTGTACGTTTCTATAAGATCCCCTCTCAATCTCCTAAATTCTAGCGAGTATAAGCCAAGTCTATCCAGTCTTTCTTCATATGAAAGTCCTGACATCCCAGGAATCAGTCTGGTGAACCTTCTCTGCACCCTCTATGGCTATAATGTCCTTCCTCAGATTTGGAGACCAAAACTGTACGCAATACTCCAGGTGTGGTCTCACCAAGACCCTGTACAACTGCAGTAGAACCTCCCTGCTCCTATACTCAAATCCTCTTGCTATGAAGGCCAACATACCATTCGCTTTCTTCACTGCCTGCTGCACCTGCATGCCTACTTTCAATGACTGGTGTACCATGACACCCTGGTCTCGCTGCATCTCCCCATTTCCTAATCGGCCACCATTTAGATAATAGTCTGCCTTCCCGTTTTTGCCACCAAAGTGGATAACCTCACATTTATCCACATTATACTGCATCTGCCAAACATTTGCCCACTCACCCAGCCTATCCAAGTCACCTTGCAGTCTCCTAGCATCCTCCTCACAGCTAACACTGACCCCCAGCTTAGTGTCATCCGCAAACTTGGAGATGTTGCTTTCAATTCCCTCGTCCAGATCATTAATATAAATTGTAAATAGCTGGGGTCCCAGCACTGAGCCTTGCGGTACCCCACTAGTCACTGCCTGCCATTGTGAAAAGGACCCGTTTACTCCTACTCTTTGCTTCCTGTTTGCCAGCCAGTTCTCTATCCACATCAATACTGAACCCCCAATACCGTGTGATTTAAGTTTGTATCCTAATCTCTTATGTGGTACCTTGTCGAAAGCCTTCTGAAAGTCCAGATACAACACATCCACTGGTTCTCCCCTATCCACTCTACTAGTTACATCCTCGAAAAATTCTATAAGATTCGTCAGACACGATTTACCTTTCGTAAATCCATGCTGACTTTGTCCAATGATTTCACCACTTTCCAAATGTGCTGCTATCCCATCTTTAATAACTGACTCTAGCAGTTTCCCCACTACCGATGTTAGACTAACTGGTCTGTAATTCCCCATTTTCTCTCTCCCTCCCTTCTTAAAAAGTGGGGTTACGTTTGCTACCCTCCAATCCTCAGGAACTACTCCAGAATCTAAAGAGTTTTGAAAAATTATCACTAATGCATCCACTATTTCTGGAGCTACTTCCTTAAGTACTCTGGGATGCAGCCTATCTGGCCCTGGTGATTTATCGGCCTTTAATCCATTCAATTTACCCAACACCACTTCCCGACTAACCTGGATTTCACTCAGTTCCTCCATCTCCTTTGACCCGCGGCTCCCTGCTATTTCCGGCAGATTATTTATGTCTTCCTTAGTGAAGACGGAACCAAAGTAGTTATTCAATTGGTCCGCCATATCCTTGTTCCCCATGATCAATTCACCTGTTTCTGACTGTAAGGGACCTACATTTGTTTTAACTAATCTCTTTCTCTTCACATATCTATAAAAACTTTTGCAGTCAGTTTTTATGTTCCCTGCCAGTTTCCTTTCATAATCTATTTTCCCTTTCCTAATTAAGCCCTTTGTC
>CM075992.1:6092643-6191171 GCA_038087875.1 Malacoraja senta
GGAAGTGGTGTTGGGTAAATTGAATGGATTAAAGGCCGATAAATCACCAGGGCCAGATAGGCTGCATCCCAGAGTTCTTAAGGAAGTAGCTCAGAAATAGTGGATGCATTAGTGATAATTTTTCAAAACTCTTCAGATCTGGAGTAGTTCCTGAGGATTGGAGGGTAGCAACGTAACCCCACTTTTTAAGAAGGGAGGGAGAGAGAAAACGTGGAATTACAGACCAGTTAGTCTAACATCGGTAGTGGGGAAACTGCTAGAGTCAGTTATTAAAGATGGGATAGCAGCACATTTGGAAAGTGGTGAAATCATTGGACAAAGTCAGCATGGATTTACGAAAGGTAAATCATTGTCTGACGAATCTTATAGAATTTTTTGAGGATGTAACTAGTAGAGAGGATAGGGGAGAACCACGTGGATGTGTTGTATCTGGACTTTAGAATGCTTTCGACAAGGTCCGACATAAGATATTAGTATACAAACTTAAAGCACACGGTATTGGGGGTTCAGTATTGATGTGATAGAGAACTGGCTGGCAAACAGGAAGCAAAGAGTAGGAGTAAACGGGTCCCTTTTCACAATCGGCCAGGCACGTGACTAGTGGGTTACCGCAAGGCTCAGTCCTGGGGACCCCAGCTATTTACAATTTATATTAATGAACTGAGTGAGGGAATTGAAGGCAACATCTCCAAGTTTGCGGATGACACTAAAGTGGGGGGCAGTGTTAGCTGTGAGGAGGATGCTAGGAGACTGCAAGGTGACTTGGATAGGCTGGGTGAGTGGGCAAATGTTGGCAGATGCAGTATAATGTGGATAAATGTGAGGTTATCCACTTTGTGGCAAAAACAGGAAAGCAGACTATTATCTAAATGGTGGCCGATTAGGAAAAGGGAGATGCAGCGAGACCTGGGTGTCATGTACACAGTCATTGAAAGTAGGCATGCAGGTGCAAGCAGGCAGTGAAGAAAGCGAATGGTATGTTAGCTTTCATAGCAAAAGGATTTGAGTATAGGAGCAGGGAGGTTCTACTGCAGTTGTACAGGGTCTTGGTGAGACACACACCTGGAGTATTGCGTACAGTTTTGGTCTCCAAATCTGAGGAAGGACATTATAGCCATAGAGGGAGTGCAGAGAAGGTTCACCAGACTGATTCCTGGGATGTCAGGACTTTCATATGAAGAAAGACTGGATAGACTTGGCTTATACTCGCTAGAATTTAGGAGATTGAGAGGGGATCTTATAGAAACGTACAAAATTCTTTTGGGGTTGGACAGGCTAGATGCAGGAAGATTGTTCCGATGTTGGGGAAGTGCAGGACAAGGGGTCACAGCTAAAGGATAAGGGGGAAATCCTTTAAGACGAGATGAGGAAAAGCTTTTTCACGCAGAGAGTGGTGAATCTCTGGAACTCTCTGCCACAGAGGGTAGTTGAGGCCAGTTCATTGGCTATATTTAAGAGGGAGTTAGATGTGGCCCTTGTGGCTAAAGGGATCAGGAGGTATGGAGAGAAGGCAGGTACGGGATACTGAGTTGGATGATCAGCCATGATCATATTGAATGACGGTGCAGGCTCGAAGGGCCGAATGGTCTACTCCTGCACCTATTTTCTATGTATCTATGTAAATGGATGAAGTGGAGCCAGTGGATGTAGTGTATCTAGACTTTGAGAAAGCCTTTGATAAGGTCCCGCACGGGAGACTGGTGACTAAAATTAGAGCACATAGTATTGGGGTAGGGTGTTGACATGGATAGAAATTGGTTGGCAGACAGGAAGCAAAGAGTAGGAGTTGAACGGGTCCTTTTCAGAATGGCAGGCAGTGGCGAGTGGAGTGCCGCAAGGCTCGGTGTTGGGGCCGCAACTGTTTACCATATATATTAATGATTTGGAAGAGGGAATTAGGAGCAACACTAGCAAGTTTGCGGATGAGACAAAACTGGGTGGAAGTGTGAAATGTGAAGAGGATGTTAGGTGGTTGCAGGGTGACCTGGACAGATTGAGTGAGTGGGCAGATGTGTGGCAGATGCAGTATAATATAGATAAATGTTAGTTATCCACTTTGGTGGCAAAAACAAGGGGGCAGATTATTATGTCAATGGGGTTTGGTTAGGTAAGGGGGAGGTACAACGAGACCTGGGTGTCCTTGTACACGGTCACTGAAAGTTGGCGTGTAGGTACAGCAGGCAGTGAAGAAAGCTAATGGAATGTTGGCCTTCATAACAAGAGGATTTCAGTATAGGAGTAGAGAGGTTCTTCTGCAGTTGTATAGGGATCTGGTGAGACCACATCTGGATTATTGTGTACAGTTTTGGTCTCCTAATTTGAGGAAGGACATCTTGTGATTGAGGCAGTGCAGCGTAGGTTCCGAGATTGATCCCTGGGATGGCGGGACTGTCATATGAGGAAAGATTGAAAAGACTAGGCTTGTATTCACTGGAGTTTAGAAGGATGAGGAAGGATGTTTATAGAAACATATAAAATTATAAAATGACTGGACGAGCTAGATGCAGGCAAAATTTTCCCAATGTTGGTTGAGTCCAGAACCAGGGGCCACAGTCTTAGAATAAAAGGGAGGCCAGTGAGAAAAACCTTTTTCACCCAGAGAGGTTGTGAATTTGTGGAATTCCACTGCCACCAGAGGGCAGTGGAGGCCAAATCAGTGGATGGATTTAAAGAGAGAGTTAGATAGAGCTCTAGGGGCTAGTGGAATCAAGGGATACGGGAGAAGGCAGCCATGGGTTATTGATTGGGACGATCAGCCATGATCACAATGAAAGGCGGTGCTGGCTCGAAGGGCCGAATGGCCTCCTCCTGCACCTATTTTCAATGTTTCTTCCACGTTGATCTCACCTTCTCCCAGTCCTTCTCAGGAACTCCCCTTCGCATCTGGATCTCAGGAGAGAAGCCATTCACATACATCCTTTGTAATCTATGAATCTCCACAGCTTTCTTTACCTTAACGTGTAGGAAGGAACTGCAGATGGTGGTTTACACCAAAGATAGACACAAAATGCTGGAGTAACTCAATGGGACCGGCAGCATCACTGGAGAGGGGGAATGGGTGACGTTTCAGACGGAAGAAGAGTCTTGACCCAAAATGTCACCATTCCTTCTCTCCAGAGACACTGCCTGTCCCGCTGAGTTATCTTTATCTTAGTCCCTCCTTCGCACACACCTACACACACGTGCACACATGCACACACACACACACACACACACACGCTCAAACACACACACGCTTCACACACACACACACACACACACACCTACACACACGTGCACACATGCACACACGCTCACACACACACACACACACAAACACACACCTACACACACGTGCACACATGCACACACGCTCACACACACACACACACACGTGCACACACGCTCACACACACACACACACACACACACACCTACACACACGTGCACACATGCACACACGCTCACACACACACACACACACACGTGCACACATGCACACACGCTCACACACACACACACACACACGTGCACACATGCACACACGCTCACACACACACACACACACACATGCTCACACATGCACACACGCTCACACACACACACACACACGCTCACACACACACACACACACACACACGCTCACACACACACACACTCACACACACACACACACACACACATGCTCACACACACACACACACGCACACACACACACACACACACATGCTCACACACACACACACACACCATGGTAAGGCAGAGTATAATGAATAATGGGGAACAGCACAACTCGAAGACTTGGTCACTAGTAGAAACAGCCTCTCCACATTCTTTCCATCCAGGCCTTTCATTCTTCAGTAAGTTTCAATGCGATTCCCCCATCATCCATCTAAACTCCAACAAGTACAGGCCCACAAACGGTGGGTTCAGCCAGAGCAGCGAGTGTGCTGGTGGTGAGGATCTGGTTGTGTCTCTGCTCAAGGAACAGAATATTAATTGCCCACAAGGTGAGGTGCATGATTTAGACCCAGTAATGATGCAGGACCAGCAAAGTATTTCCAAATAGGGTTGTGCCTGACTTGGAGGGGAACCTGTGGGTGGTGGTGTTCCCAGTGCCTGAAGCCCTTGTCCTATTTGCTGATAAAGGTAAAAATGTCTGGAAGCAGCTGTTGGAGCAACCAAGGCAAGTAATCGACTGACTTCCAAGGACATTTCCTGCAGTATTTAAGAGCGACCACGTTGGTTCTGGTTACATAGACCAGCCTTGGTGATCACACCAGGTTAACAATAAGTAAACAATGTGTTTTTGTTGTTAACTATTGTCGCTGTTTACACAGATATCGATGAGTGTGAATCCTCGCCCTGTCACCATAACGCAAAATGTATCAACATGCCGGGTTATTACGTGTGCTTTTGCAAACACGGGTTTCTGGAATCACCTTCGTCGACCGGATACCAGGAAAATAGGATCTGTGACGGTAAGTACTGGAAGTGTCAACCACATTGGTGCGTTGGTCACGTGGGCTTGACCTGGTGAGGGCACCACATCTCCTTCCCTGGAGACGTGAGAGAAACTGATGGTATATTTGTAACAACTTGTTCATTTTTGTGAGCACCATTACTCATGATTTGTTGTTTCCCATATTCCCGGTGCTGTGATGGGATGTGAATCTGAGTTTGTAGATGGAGACTGTGGTGATTTTATCCTGCACCACCAACAAACTCTGACCAGACACAATGTCCTCAGGTAACAGAGAACAACAAGGTTTACCATTGTGAAGGGTCTCAAGTTGGCATTGGAGTTGCTTACCCTTCACATTATCCCGCAGATTCCTGGAAATAACA
Source organism: Malacoraja senta (assembly GCA_038087875.1). Taxonomy (NCBI): domain Eukaryota; kingdom Metazoa; phylum Chordata; class Chondrichthyes; order Rajiformes; family Rajidae; genus Malacoraja; species Malacoraja senta. The sequence continues at coordinate 6,097,471 of CM075992.1, forward strand.
AAGGATCTCATGGACGTTGTCCTCAGCCAAGGCCACAGGAAGGTCGAAGTGTTTTATAGAAGGCTGGGGTCACTTGGGATTTGTTGTCCACTGAGATTCAAAATTCAAACCTGGTTAGAGCCCAACCTGAGCCTGAGCCCAACCTGGAGTTGGGTCCCGCTGGAGGCGGTCAAGTCAAATGGTTTAACTTGACTTTGGACATGGATCTGAATGTGTGGGGATTGGGAAATGGAGATGTGGACCAGGCTGTGCCCTTGGAAGCAGCGGTCATGTGGTAACGTCCGGATAGGCCAAGTTAGAGCTGGATGTCACACAATGTCTGGGAATTTAGTTTGGTGTAGTTTAGAGATACAGCATGAGTTCTATATTCTCCCACTTTCTTCTCCACTCCCCACACACTAGAGGCAATTTACAGAGGCTAATTAACCGACAAACCCGCTCCTACTTGACATGTTGGACGAAAGCGGAGAATCAGGAATGTTTCCAATGACTCCTGTGTCTATGAGGCATACAGTCATAGAGTCATACAGCACGGAAACAGGCCCTTCGGCCCAACTCGTCCATGCTGACCAAGATGCCCCATCTAAGTTAGTCCCATTTACAAACATTTGGTCCATATCCCCCTGAGCACTTCTTATCCCTGTACCTGTCCAAGTGTCTGTTAAATGTTATTATAGCATCTGCCTCAATTACCTCCTCTGTCACCTCGTTCCATACATCTGCCCCCCTCTGAGTGAAACAGTTGCCCCTCAGTTTCCTATTAAATTTGCCCCTCTCTTAAACCTCTGTCCTCTGGATTTTGATTCCCCTGCTCTGGGTAAAAGACTGTGTATTCATCCTATCTATTCCCCTCTTGATTTCATACATCTCTATAAGATCATCCCTCAGTGTGGGGTAAGTCCATGCCGGGCAGAGAGTGGGTGAAGAGTAACAGGGATGTGAGAGTGAGCTCCTGTCACTCCAGGTTATCAACGAGTAAACAACGTGATTCTGTTGTCACTGTTTACACAGATATCGATAAGTGTGAATCCTCGCCCTGTCACCATAATGCAACTTGTACCAACACGCTGGGTTCCTACCAGTGCAACTGCAACGCAGGGTTTCAGGCATCAGTTTCGTCCACCGGACTCCGTGCAAATAAGACCTGTGAAGGTGAGGACAGGAAGAGTCAACCACATTCGTGCGTAGGTCACGTGGGCTTGACCTGGTGAGGACACCAGATCTCCTTCCCCGGGGACGTGAGAGAAACCGATGGTATATTTGTGACAACTTGTTCATTTTTGTGAGCACCATTACTCATGATTAGTTGTTTCCCATATTCCCGCTGCTGTGATGGGATGTGAATATGAGTTTGTAGATGGAGACTGTGGTGATTTTTTCCTGCACCACCAACATACTCTGACCAGACACAATGTCCTCAGGTAACAGAGAACAACGAGGTTTACCATTGTGAAGGGTCTCAGGTTGTCATTGGGGTTGCCTACCCTTCATATTATCCCGCAGATTCCTGGAATTAACAAAGGATCTCATGGACGTTGTCCTCAGCCAAGGCCACAGGAAGGTCGTAGTGTTTTCAAAGAAGGCTGGGGTCACTTGGGATTTGTTGTCCACTGAGATTCAAAATTCAAACCTGGTTAGAGCCCAACCTGCGCCTGAGCCCAACGTGGAGTTGGGTCCCGCTGGAGGCGGTCAAGTCAAATGGTTTAACTTGAGTTTGGACATGGATCTGAATGTGTGGGGATTGGGAGATGGAGATGTGGCCCAGGCTGTGCCCTTGGAAGCAGCAGTCATGTGGCAACGTCCAGATAGGCCGTGTTAGAGCTGGATGTCACACAAGGTCTGGGAGTTTAGTTTGGTTTTGTTCAGAGATACAGCATGAGTTCTATATTCTCCCACTTTCTTCTCCACTCCCTACACACTAGAGGCAATTTACAGAGGCTAATTAACCGACAAACCCGCACCTACTTGACATGTTGGAGGAAAGCGGAGAATCAGGAGTGTTTCCAGTGACTCCTGTGTCTATGAGGCATTCAGTCATAGTCATACAGCACGGAAACAGGCCCTTCGGCCCAACTCATCCATGCCGACCAATTTGCCTCAATGAATTACTTCCTCTGTCACCTCGTTCCATATATCTGCCCCCCTCTGTGTGAAACAGTTGCCTCTCCGCTTCCTATTAAATTTGCCCCTCTTAAACCTGTCGTCTGGTTTTTGATTCCCCTGCTCTGGATAAAAACTGTACACTCGCCCTATCTATTCCCAACATGATTTCATACACCTCTATAAGATCAGCCCTCAGTGTGGGGTAAGAACATGCCGGGCAGAGAGTGGGTGAAGAGTAACAGGGATGTGAGAGTGACCTCCTGTCACACTCTGTGCATCACTCCCTCGTCAATCGCAGTCTCTCGCCCCTCACCATCCGTGCTGTTGATGTTTGTATCTCTGTCCCTCTCTGCAACAGACGTGGACGAATGCGAGCATGGGCACCAGTGCAGCACCAACATGACCTGTCGCAACACCTTTGGGAGTTACCTCTGTGTCTGTGGAGCAGGATATCACCCAGAGCTGGGACAGATGCACCAGGCCTGTCAAGGTAAACGCAGTCTTCAGATGAGAGCTGATGTTCAGGGAATCAAAACTGGAGATGACGGAAACACTCACCAAGTCAGGCAGAAGCTGTGGAAGGGACGGCGGGGACTGATTAGTGATGGTTAACATGGCTCTCTGGGTGGGAAATTGTGGATCACAGATTTGATTGGGTGCTTTGAAAAGGTGAGAAGGCACTTGCCATGTTTGCCTTCATTGGTCAGGGCATTCAGTACAACAGCCGTTGTGTTACAATTGTGCAAATGTTGGTGAGACCACACTTGAAATATTGAGACCACTTCAGGTCGCCCAGTCTGACGCTGCGCATGGTGGGAGCACCATGGTGGAGCTCTGGGTGAGGAGCAGAGTTGAGGTCTACTCTGCCCGATGGGTGAACATCAGGAGGGTGACTGGTGGAGTCTACAGGTGGCACTGACATCTCTTTCATGTGATTCTTACACCAGTCGATCCGCTCAATTGTTCCGACTCGGGAAAGCAGAGTTCCACAGTGCTGCGGTGCAGTCCCAAGCAGGTACGTGAACGGCCTCTGACTTCCACAGAGACACAGCGATTAGATCCACACTGCTGGAGCGACTCAGCGGGTCAGGCAGCACCTGTGGAGGGAATGGACAGACCACATCGAGTGTCGGGACCATCCTTCAAGATTTCACATTGTGGTGTCCACTACAATCAGACTGAAGAAGCTTCACGACCTCGAAACATCACCTATCCATGTTCTCCAGAGATGCTGCCTGACCCGCTGAGTTCCTCCAGCACTTTGTGTTTTACACTATGTACCATACCCTGTAAAGTACATGTCGCTCTACAGGACGTTTGTTCGGCTAAATTTGGACCATTACATACAGTTGTGGTCGCCACATTACAGGAAGGATGTGGAGGATCTGGAGAGGGTGCAGAATGATGTCTGGATTAGGTGGTGTTAGCTACAGGAGAGATTGGACAGATTGTGTTCTGGAATGCCAGAGGTTGAGGGGAGACCTGATAGAAGTATATAAAATGATGAGAGACATGGATGGGATAGACAGTCAGCTTTAGGGCGAGAGGGGCAAAGTTTCAAGGAGTTGATCGGGGGACAAGTATTTTACACACGGGATAGTGGGTGCTTGGAACACACTGATGGGGGTGGAGCAGATATGACCATGGTGTTTAAGATACTTTTGCATTTGCACACAGATATGCAGGGAATGGAGGGATATGGGTTATGTACAGGCAGATAAGAGTTGGTCTTATCATCGTGTTCGCCACAGACATTATGGGCCAAAGGGCCTGTTCCTGTGCTGTACTCCTCAGTGTTCAGTGTTTATAAAGGCAACCCTTCTTTATAAGCATCTCCTTGGTGTCATTGCCACCATTTAAGCCGTGAGGTCCATTCTGACACTCACACCACCCCTGTACACAAGCAGTTTTACAGCCTTTATAGTCGGACATTAACAAGAATATTTGTAAAACTCTTTTTCCGATTGCTTGTAACATTTGACTAATTCCCCAGCACGGCCAATCCAATATATCTAACTGTTGTCTTGTTCCATTGTCCAGTTAACCTCTGCAGAAGACGTGCTGAACAAAGCTGTTTGCTTCCAAGAGAAAATGTGTCAGAATTTCAACGTGGAAAGTGATATCAAGGTAAGGTTTTACAAACCGTACGATTTTATCTTCGGGTATAAGTGGTGAGTGTCTGAGATAGAGAGAGTCACGAGGATATTTACAAAGATTCTGTGGGCAGCACAGTGGCGCAGCGGGTAGAGCTGCTGCCTCACAGCCCTAGTCACAGGGTTCGATCCTGACTTTGGGTGCTGTCTGTGTGGAGTTTGCACGTTCTCTCTGTGACTGTATGGGTTTGCTTTGGGACCTCTGATTTCCTTCCACAATTGAAAGACGTGCAGGATAATTGTGTTCTGTAAGTTACCCCATGTGTATCGAGAGTGGATGAGAAACTGGGATGACATGGAACTAGTGTGAACGGGTGATCGACGGTCAGCGCGGACTCGGTGGGCCGAAGGGCCTGTTTCCGTGCTATTTCAGGATTCTAGCATTCAATATGATGGAGACATCGAGAAAGGAAACAAGCACTTTGGCCAAACTCGTCCATGTTAACCAAGATGCCCCGTCTAAGCTCGTCCCATTTCCCCATGTTTTGCCCATATTCTCTCAACATTACTGAACCATGTAACCGCAATGTTTTGCTTTTCAATATATTGAGTGTTCTCTTCACCCGTAGGACATGGAAACCTTTACAAACACGGTTCTCAATCACTCACTGCTGGAAACCATGAACACAAATGAAAGGCTGAAGGTAGTAACAGCCACATTCGATCTTGTGGACAATATGGCCATGGCGATAGCTCTCACTCTGCCCAGTTCACAAGTGAAGACCATCACAACAGATTCATTTGGTAAAGTACTCTCCGTGGGAAACATTCACCATCGCAACAAAGGTTCTCGTTGCTAGTTACTGAGTGTGTGGAACTGGATTTAAATGAAGGGGAGGCAATGTGGAGTTTACTTTAAAATAATCAGCTTTGAGCCTGAAGTTCCTGTTCATCACTTGGTGTTGAATAGAGGAAGATGGATTGATTAAGATGTTGGCTCTTGATATCAATGTTACCGCAATATTTCCTGAGGCAGAAAATCAACAGAACTGCAGATTGAAGGGAATTTGGGGGGAAATGTCCCAGAAAATGCTGGAAACACTCGGCAGCTCAGGCAGCATCTGAGGCAAGAGAAACGGCCGATGTTTCAGGTTAAAGACGTGAACTCTTTCTCTTTCCACTCGTTCTGCCTGAGCTGCTGAATCCACCGCCTGCTGTGTTTTGATGTCAGAGTTGCTGAGACTGCGTGGGAAGGGCTTGGTGTAACAAGACACACCTAGAATGGTGAGGTGTCCTGTCTCCGGTGTTGTACCTGTTGCCACAGCTCCGTAGGCAGGTCGCTCAGGGGTCACTGTCAGCTGGGGTTCCTGTTTCGTGCAGGAACGAACTGCAGATGCTGGTTTAAACCAAAGATAGACACAAAACGCTGGAGTAACTCAGCGGGGCAAGCAGCATCTCTGGAGAGAAGAAATGGGTGACATTTCGGGTCGAGACCCTACTTCAGACTGGTTAGAGAATAAGGGAAACGAGAGATATATACAATGAAGTCGAGAGATAAAGAACAATGAATGAAAGATATGCAAAAAAGTAACGATGATGAAGGAAACAGGCCATTGTTAGTTGTTTGTAGGGTGAAAACGAGAAGCTAGTGCGACTTAGGTGGGGGAGGGATAGGTAGAGAGGGAATGCAGGGGCTACCTGAAGTGAGAGAAATCAATATTCATACCACTGGGCTGTAAGCTGCCCAAGCGAAATATGAGATGATGTTCCTCCAATTTGCATTTAGCCTCACTCTGACAATGGAGGAGACCAAGGACAGAAAAGTCTGTGTGGGAATGGGAAGGAGAATTAAAGTGTTTAGCAACCGGGAGATCAGGTTGGTTCAGGTGGACTGAGCAAAGGTGTTGAGCTAAACGATCGCCCTGTTTCCCCGCACCAAAGATCCTATAGCGAGCAAGATGGTCCACGATGGACGAAAAAGATGTAGCACGGTCATGGGCAGATTCATGGGTAATTTAAGGCCCCATTTCCGTAACCGGCTTCCGTCTCCGCACCAAAGATCCCATTGGATAATAGTGCGGAGACGGAAGGGAAAAATCTTCTCCTCATTTTCAGAATTTTAATTTATTAACACAAACTGTTACCCCGCAACGTTGATTACACTGCGAGTCGGGTCGGGTCGGGTCCGGTTACGGAAATGGATGAAAAAAAGGCCCACGTTCCGTTCCGTTGCGTACTACACGTCAGCCCATTGTATTTAGCAGGAGTGGTCTATCTTGCTTCGCTATAGGATCTTTGCCCCGCACTGTGCAGTGGTGACTGGAGCTCGCCTGTGCTGTACTTATACCCACAAACTCTAACTGTAGGTGTAGTAGCCGTTTAGCTGCCCACTGTTCACACTCAACTCACAACCTTCTCTAAAGAAAACAATGCCTCCTTCTCTGGCCTGTCCATGGGACTGGTGTTCCTCAGTGACTGGATATTACCACCAAATCTTGCCTGCTCTCTCTCTAAGGCCACATCTTCTCTCATGCAGGGTACCCAGGTGCAATATGACTGAACCATCTTCATAGCAATTCAATGACACTTCAACGGTGACATCCATCAGGACGTTCTGAGGTTGAGAGAGACACAGGGTTGAGGACCAGTCAGCCCAGACTCTGTGCTCAGGGTGTGGAAGTGGGACTCCACACTACCTCCAGGCTCAGAAGCAAGAGCACTACCTGAGCCACGGCTAACAAGGGTTGGCAAGCTGTTAGACCTTGGGGACTGTTGCAAAGCTTGTGGCAGAGAGAGAGACGGAGAGAGAGAGGGATCAGTTCTGTTGCCATTGCATGCTTCACAATGTCTGATCTTTTCTCATAGTTCTGAAGGTCCAGGTGATTGAAAAGAAGAATAGCAGTGAGGACCAGTTGGTGGAGATGCAGGTTAAGAGCAATGTCATGAAGATATTCTGGAGTTCAATCACTGGAGGCACTAATCCTGGTAAATGTTCTGTCTCTTTCCCATCCTTCCATACCTGGTGTGTAGATATCACAGGAACGGATGGAACATAGAAAACGACACAGCAGAGGAACAGGTCCTTTGGCCACAACCTCAGTGCGGAACATGAAGCCAAGATAAACTAGCCAGCCTGACCATGATCCATGTCCCTCCATAGCCATGTGCCTATCTAAAAGCCTCTTACACGCCATTATTGTGTCAGCTTACACCGCCACCCCTGGCAACATGTTCCAGGCACCCACCACCGTCTGGATTAAAAACTTGCCCCGCACATCTCCTTAAAACTTTTCCCTTTCACGTTAAAGCCATGCCCTCTCGTCTAGATATTTGCTACATTCATCACATCATTCCACAGAAAGGCATCATCTAGATGATGATGGGTGGATGTCATAGAATCTTTTATCCAGAGTAGGGGAATCAAGAACCAGAGGACATAGGTTAAAGGTGAGAGGGGAACCCCAGGGGCAACTTTATCACTCATGGAGGGGTGGGTTTGTGGAAGAAGCTTCCAGAGGAGGATGTTGAGGCCGGTTCTATAACAGCCGGTTCTTTAAAAGACACTTGGACAGATACATGAATACAAAACATTTAGACAGATATGGGCCAAACGCAGGGAAATGGGACAAGCTTAGATGGGGCATCCTGGTCGGCATGGACAAGTTGGGCTAAAGGGCCTGTATCTGTGCTCTGTGACACAATGACTCTATCTTGTGTGTATGGCCATGTGTAAGCACCCACAAGGCACAAGTCAGGACCGTGATAGATCACCCTCCACTTGCCTGGATGAGTGCAGTTGAAACAGCACTCAAACTAACCTGACACTGTCCTGGACAAAGCAGGCCGCTCGATGATCTCCCGATCCACCACTGTTTACAGCTGGTTTTAATGCTCAGAGCCCCAGTACAGGGCACCACAGGAATGGGTGGCGTGTGCTGTAGACCTGCCTTTATGTCCAGTTTCTGGAGTCTTACACCTGACATTTCTCCACACTCACCAATGGTTGAACTGTTATCTCCGGCAGAGTTTGTGGCTGTTTCCTTTCTTGTATTCAACGACATGGAATCCCTGTTGAACAGAGAGATTAAAGGGGGAAACTCAACTCAGAGGACGGTCCCATTGAAGTCCAAGGTGGTCTCAGCCACGATCAGCAACAAAGACGCCAGCTCCAAGCTGAAAGAAATGGTCAATTTCACTCTGATACTCAACCAGGTTTGTAAATACCACCCGGGGTGTTTCCCGATGGATAATGGGCTCCCCCAAAGGTACAAATGGGAAATAGTTCCTGAACTCAGAATTAAACCCCTTCCGCATCCATTGGGTAAGTCCCCATCAAATCTGGGTCACATAGTGCAGGAAATTACAAGGTGTTATCTAGGACTAACTGGACAAGTAAATGAGTGAAAAGCTAAAGGTGCAGAGACTGGAATGAAATATAGAAAATGCCTGAAACACTCAGCAGGTCGGGCAGCATCAGTGGAGAGAGGAACAAAGCTAACTTCTCATTGTCTGCAGAACCTGCCTGACCTGCTGAGTACTTGCACCATCTTGTGTTTACGTTAGACTCAGATGAGAGGATTGGCTCTGATTGCACTCTTGGTGAACGAGGGAGAAGATGAGGAAGAACCTTTGCTCTGGGTGATTTACTGCTGGGAAGTCACCGTACACTATGTAGGGATGGGTGTCCATGTGACCCTGGTTAACCCACCACACCCTGCAGTGTGAAGGTTGGGAGGGCAGCAGACACACTGAGCCTGGCTTCAGGCCTGATGTCTCCACGTAAGCTGGGTCTGAGCTGGTTCAGGTCAGTTTATGGTCACCTCTCCATTCACCGTTACTCAGGGTCAGTACAAGGAGACCTGATGCAGGAAGTGGAAATGCCACATCTGAGGGAGAGGGGAGAAGGGTTAGAGATTGGTAATGAGGCGGGTCACAGGAGGAGACCCTGTGCCACCATTTCTCAGGTGGTGGTGAAGCTGTAGTTTCAGAGTACAGCCGCCTTATCAATGAAAGACAATCGCTATCACTGCACTGTGCATGTGGGATGTCAGCTGGGATATTGTAGGAGCTTCACTCTCGATACACTCTGACTGCCCTTCCCCAGGCCAGTTTCAATGTGGAGGGAGCTTCACTCTGTATGTATCCAGTGCCCCACCCTCGGGCAGTTTGATGGGACAGTACGGTGTGATTGGTAGCAATGGTGTTCCCTCTGTTGTGTTAAATGTGATCCTGTGACCGGTTTCCCACCTGTAGGAGGTCACTGTGAATTGCTGTCATCCAAGGGACAGGACAGATCTGATGTTTTCTGTGCTAACACAACTTGGGGAAGTGTGAATGCTCAACCTGTTATCAGAAAGATTCCATCGATGGTTAACAGTCTTTGCTCTTCTCAGCCGCAGGAACAGAAAGACAACGAGACGCCAACGTGTGTGTTTTGGAAGACGACGGAAGGGGAAAGTGTCTGGTCCCGTGAGGGTTGTGTAACGTATGGTTTCAATCAGACACATGTGGACTGCCAGTGTGACCACCTCACAAGCTTTGCTATTTTAATGGCTCCTGTTGATCCTAAGGTACGAGGTCGTTCAACAGAAAAACTGAAGGGGGAACAAGTCAGAGTGAAGGAGACACACAGCATTGAAACAGACCCTTCAGCCCACCATGTCCATGCTGACCCTGAAGCATCTATTGGTCTGAAGAAGGGTCTCGACTCGAAACGTCACCCATTCCTTCTCTCCAGAGATGCTGCCTGTCCCGCTGAGTTACTCCAGCTCTTTGTGTCTGTTAAATCTGCTACTTGATAGACTGAAGAAGTCTTCAGTCTGAATAAAGGTCCCGAACCAAAACGTCACCCGTCCTTTTTCTGCAGAGATGCTGCCTGACCTGCTGAGTATCTCCAGTGTCTATCTTCAGTATAAATCAGCATCTGCAGTTCCTTTCTACACAATGCTGCTACTTGGTCTGTTGCCTTCTACACCTTGGTGATTTAAGTCATACCTTAGTGCGCTGTGAGGGAGCTGCCTCTCCCACCCACTCAATCTGAGTGTCCCAGATCACAGGCACTCACAGGGTGAAATCATTCCTCCTCAAATCCTCCCCATATCTCACACCCTTTACCCTACACCTGTACCCTCTGGTTTTACATGCCTGTGCTGTGATATAAAGTTTCTCATTATCCACTTCATCTACACCCATCCCATTCATAATTTGTGTACCTTAATCAAGTACAATCAACCTTACGGGAGAGGAATCATGAACTGAGGGACATGGGTTGAAGGTGAGAGGGGAAACAATTAATGGGAACCTGAGGGACAGCTTTTCCACACAGTGTGTCGCTGGTATGTGAAAGTAGTTGAGACAGGTCCAATGGCAACATTTAAAAAACATTTGGACAGGCACAGAGGAATGTGGTCCAAATACGGGCAAATGGGACTCAAGGGTTCTTGAATGAGGGGTTGAATGGGGAGCATTCTAGAACACAATGAATGGTGTTCTAGAGGTTGACTGGGCCTGGCCCAAAGCTCCAGCCTGTTGTCCCTGGAGACACTGCGAGTATCAGAGTCTCAGGACATCAGGGTGACAAGGGTTCTCGATCACAATGAAATTGATGGTCAATGGTCTAGAACATGACGGGATGGTGCCTGTAGATCTAGAACTCAAGGGGACCAGGTCCAGGCCTCAAGCCTGTTGTCAATGGACATTCTGGGGGTATCAGAGCCCCACACTTCAGGGTTGGTGTTCATGAAGGAATTGATTATTGACGTTCTAGAACATGATGAGCTGGTGCCTGTAGATCTAGAACTCAAGGAGACCTGGCTCAGAGCTCCAGCCTGTTGCCCATGGACATTCTGGGGGTATCAGAGCCCCAGGCATCAGGATTGGTGATCACCAGGGAATTAATAGTTGACGTTCTAGAAAATGATGAGTTGGGGCCTGGAGATTGAGCGCTCGAGGGGACCAGCCCCAGACTCCATCGTGTTGTCCCTGGAGACCCTGCCGCTGCTGTGGTATGAACGTTGTGTCCCACATTGTGCCCACTGCAGGATGACCGGCACTTGGAGGTGATCACCTACATCTGCCTCATCATCTCTCTGCTGTGCCTCGCCGCCTCCATCGCCATCTTTGTCAACTGCAGCTCCATCCAGAACGCCAACACCACCGTCCACAAGCACCTGAGCTTCACCCTCTTCCTGGCACAGTTCGTCTTCCTGATAGGAATGCGGATCAAACACAAGGTGAGAAATCCAAGCTGCAGCTTCAAATTCTCAGCCCTCTCCTCAATCTTGACCTTATCTACACCTCTCATCATTTCACATACTCCTCTCAGATCTACCCTCAGCCTCCAAGTATTGCTGCAGAGAAAATAATACATATGCTCAACTTCAACTTATGGCAAATCCCTCTAATCCAGGCAGCTTCCTGGTGAACCTCTTCTGCACCCTCTCCAAAGCTTCCACAACCTTCTCATCATAGACGGGTTGAATTACAGATTTATTTAATTATTGGTGGGATTGAAGTTCACGTTCTGGGTCCAAGTCCGGCAATTGACCCATTCTGCTTGGCTGCTGGGATCAACAGAAATGTGCAATTTATTTACACTACTAAACCTTGCTGGAGATATTGAGACCCGGAACTCCTGCAGAACTCCAAATTCATCATTCCAAACTAGGTTTAGTTTAGTCTAGAGATACAGCTATGAAACAAGCCCTTTGGCCCACCAAATCTACGCCGACTAGCGACCCCCACACACTATCCTACACACTCGGGACAATTTACAATCTTTTCTTACATTCACCAATTAACCCACAAACCTGTACGTCTTTGGAGTGCGGGAGGTAACTGGAGCTCCCGGAGAAAACCCACGCGGTCACAGGGAGAATGTACAAACTCCGTACAGACAGGATCTCTAGGCAGGCAGCAACTCTACCACTGAGCCATTGTGCCACCCTAATGTATAGTGACGATAGTTTCTCTGGGTATCTGTGTGTGTGTGTCTCTGCCCACCGTATCTGACCATTGCTGCCTGTCTATGACACACTCTCCTACCACCCAGTGCTGCCCACTAACCCAGCTGTTGCCATTGTCTTTAGGTGGTGTGCGGCCTGATTGCAGGATGTTTGCATTACCTCTTCCTCGCCGTCTTCGTCTGGATGTTCCTGGAGAGTTTGCAGCTTTTCATCATGTCCAGACACCTCACCGTCACAAACTACAGTCGCACGCACGTCATCAAACGAAGATACCTCTACGTTTCCAGCTGCGCCGTGCCTGCTGTGATAGTCGTTATCTCCGTGGCAATAAACCCCAAAGGCTACGTATCGAATAATCAGTGAGTAACAACTTATGGACAGGAATGTTTCAGTGGGATTCGGGCCAAACACTGGCACGTGGGACTAGGGTAGATGGGGCAGCTTGGTCTGCATGAGCAAGTGGGGCCGTACGGCCTGTTTCCATGCTGTATGACTCTGTGCTTCTGATAGGGAAATGTCACAGCTCTACAGCTGATATATTCCTACACAGTGAGAGGCCATTTGGTCCATTGGATCCATGCAAGCTCCCAGCAGACTGATCCCATCAGTCCCATTGTCCCTCTCCTTATCTCCCTGCATCTTATTCTCTCAGTAACTCTGACTCTTTTTCCACCCACCTACACTGAGGGGGAATTCACCGCAGATCGTCATCTCCCCCTCATCTTTAACAACTCCAAAGACGTACAGGTTTGTAGGTTAATTGGCTTGGTTTTAAATGTAAAATTATCCATAATGTGTGCAGGATAGTGTTATTGTACAGGGATTGCGGGTCGGAGCGGACTCGGTGGGCCGAAGGGCCTGTTTCTGCGTTGTCTCTCTAAACTATACAAAACAGTGACCCTATGTGTGTCAGTGCCAGCTCACAGCACTGGGCCTTCCACAAGTACCTCATGAGCCGAGTGTGAGTCAGTAACAAAACTCTTTCCTCCTCACAGCTGTTGGCTGAGCCTGGAGTCGGGCGTCCGCTGGAGTTTCCTGGGGCCGGTTTGCCTGGTGATCGTGGTAAGCTTCTCCCCGGTGACTCCCCTCAACCCAACAACACTTCACTAAACGCTTCGCTGCTTGCAGCTGGTGGCAACTCCATCCCAATGGTTCACCAGAATGCTGCCTGCATTAGAGGGGATTAGCTACAAGGGGAGGTTGGACAGACTTGGATGGTTATCCCTGGAATGCCAGAGGTTGAGGGGAGAACTGATAGAAGTATATGAAATTATGAGAGGCATAGATAGGGTAGACAGTCAGAACCTTTTCCCAAGGTGGAGATGTCAAAGACTAGAGGACATAGCTTAAGGTGAGAGGGGATAAATGTAAAAGAGAAGTGAGGGGTAAATTTTGTTACACAGAGTGGTGGGTACCTGGAACGTGCTGCTGGTGGTGGTGGAGACAGATATGGTAGTGGTGTTTAAGAGCTGTTTAGATATGCACATGGATATGTGGGGAATGGAGGGATGTGGTTCATGTGCACAGAGAGGTGATTAGTTTATTTTGGCATCGTGTTCATCATGGACATTGTGGGCCGAAGGGCCTGTTCCTGTGCTGCGCTGTTCCATGTTCTCTGTTAAAGCAAGTTCCCATCTTTAAAGCCCTCCCTTGCCTCTCCTTCTATCTCACACTGAGTAGGCCTGGGACAGGCCAGGGGCAGGGCTGTGGATGCCTGCCCATTGAGGAGGTGACGTGGTGCAGGCTGAGGGGGCCGGGGCTCTGTGATTCTGGGCCGGCTGGAGGAAAGAGGCAGTGAAAGCAGGGGGAATAATTCCCCCATCTCCTGGCGCGGTGTTCCCGAGTCACAGACCCCCACCCGCAGTGAAAGGGGAACTCGGTGACGGCCAGACGATGCAGGAAGGACGGAGGAATCCCCAAAATATACGAGGGGAGAGATGAGGGCCGGCAGAGTCTCGGGCAGAGGGAGAGAGGGTCACGGGGAGCGGTGAGGGAAGAGTGTGTAGGTGGCAGCGGGAGAGAAGGGAAGGCACCGGAGGGAATTGCGTGTGGGATGTGGTGGATGCCGGCCTCAGGAGACTCTGTTTCTCTCCCTCTCCAGGTCAACACCGTGCTGTTAGCTTGGACGCTCTTCCTACTGAGGAAACATTTTGCCTCACGCAACAAGGAAGTGTCGAAACTCAAAGAAACCAGGTACGTGGAGCAGAGAACATCGAGAACGGTACAGCACAGCAACAGGCCCTTCAGCCCACCATGTCTGTGCTGACCACGATCAACGTTGCAACTCATCCCATCTGCCTGCGTGTGGTCCACATCTCTCCATCCTCAGCCTGTTCAAGAGCCTGTCTGAATGTATCTTAAATATGACCATGGTATCTGCTGCCACCTCCTGTCCTGGCAGCGCAGTCCAGGCACCCATCACTGTGTAAAAACAACTTGCATATCTCTCAAATCTCCCTTAAACCGGCTTGATTTTGAACAACTTTCTCCCCCCCCCCCCCGCTTCGGGTTTTCCGAGAGATGCAGAGAGTCGGGGCCTGTACTCTCTCTCTGTCTCTCACTTCCAGGGCTCTCTCCACTTTTCGCAGCCCACTCATTCGCCCGGCTCCCCTCCACCTCTCCCCCCTCTCCTCCTCCTCCTCTCTCCCCCCCCTCTACTCTCTCTCCCCGTCCCACCCTTCCCTCTCCCCCCTCTACTTCTACGCCCTCTACCCTCCCCCTCCTCCCCCTTCCCCCTCCTCCCCCTTACCCTCTCCCCTCCCCACTCTCTTCCCCCCTCCCCCTGCACTCCCCCCTCTCCCCCCCTGTGTGTTTGGGGGGTGGTTAGTGTGTGTGTGACGCCGCAGGCCCCCCCCCCTCCCCCTCCCCCGCAACCGCGCGTTGAGGGGACGGGACCCAACGGGTATCCCTTGGTCTAATCTCCCTTAAACTTTCCCCCTTACACTTTAAACCTATGCCCTCTAGCATTTGACCTCCCCCACCCTGAGAATACCAGACCTTTCTACCCTTTCTACCCAACCTCTTCATCCCTTGTACTTGAACTGATCCCTGGTGACTGAGTGGGCTGAGGGATGGCAGGGTCCCAGGGTGGGTCTCTGTCCATGGTGCTGATCTCTGACCATGGTGACAATGGAAGTGGGGAGGGAAGCTGGATTAGTTTACAGATACAGCTTGGAACCAGGCCCTTCGGCCCACCGACTCCATGCTGACCATTGATCACCCATTCACACTAGTTCTATGTCATCCCACTTTCTCATCACTCCCTGCACACTTGGGGCAATTTCCAATTAACTTTTAAACCCACACGTCTTTGGGGTGTGGGAGGATACCGGAGCTCCCGGAGGAAACCCACGTGGTCACAGGGAGAACGTTCATACTCCACACAGGCAGCACCCAAGGTCAGGATCAAACCCGAGTCTCTGGCGCTGGGTGGCAGCAGCTCTACCTGCTGCACCATTGTGCCGTCCCTTAAGTCAGGATCAATTTCTGCATGATGATGTTCGGAACAGGCCCTTCGGCCCACAATATCTGCACCAATCAGGTGATTATATGAAAGATGCACTGATTTTATAACTTGCTGTTGGGTGTTCAGAATGCCCCAAGAGAGTGAAAGATCCCACATGGAAGGAGTTTCTTCATGACAATGTTCCCATTGACCTGCTCTCTTCCCTCCTTGTGCACAGAACCCTGACCCTCAAGGCTGCCGCACGGATGCTTGTTTTGGGAAGCACCTGGATCTTGGGAATATTCCAGGTGGATGAGAGCACCATGGTGTTGTCCCACTTGTTCACCATCATCAACAGTCTGCAGGGGCTGTTTGTTTTCCTCATTTACTGTGTCTTCAACCGGCAGGTGAGGAGAACCTCCGCAAATAAACCTTCCCTCCTCTGATGCTGCTCTTTGCACTCTGACACGGCTGTGGTCAATGTTCACGCCGTCTTTCAATGACCCACGGACTGGGAGCAAGAATCGCCCACTTGCTTCTTCACATTCCCTCCACCATTTAATAAGACCAGGACGATCTGATTGTGATCTCCCACCTTCGTTCCCATCCACCCTCGATCACCCTTCACCCCTTCCTGATCCAGAAGCTCTCCATCTCTCTGGGAAAGGTTTCCAAGAGCCTGCTCCCACTGCCTTTTGAAGCAGATTGGTGGTGTTTTGGATGGTGAGGAGGGTAGTCTCAGGCTACGGACAGATATTGATCAGCTGCTGAGATGGGCAGACCAAAGGCAAATGGAATTTAATCCACGAGAGGATGTTACCAGGACTTGGGGGTCTGTGCCATAGAGGGAGTGCAGAGAAGGTTCACCAGACTGATTCCTGGGATGTCAGGACTGTCTTATGAAGAAAGACTGGATAGACTTGGTTTATACTCTCTAGAATTTAGGAGATTGAGAGGGGATCTTATAGAAACTTACAAAATTCTTAAGGGGTTGGACAGGCTAGATGCAGGAAGATTGCTCCCGATGTTGGGGAAGTCCAGGACAAGGGGTCACAGCTTAAGGATAAGGGGGAAATCCTTTAAAACCGAGATGAGAAGAACTTTTTTCACACAGAGAGTGGTGAATCTCTGGAACTCTCTGCCACAGAGGGTAGTCGAGGCCAGTTCATTGGCTATATTTAAGAGGGAGTTAGATGTGGCCCTTGTGGCTAAAGGGATCAGAGGGTATGGAGAGAAGGCAGGTACGGGATACTGAGTTGGATGATCAGCCATGATCATATTGAATGGCGGTGCAGGCTCGAAGGGCCGAATGGCCTACTCCTGCACCTAATTTCTATGTTTCTATGTTTCTATGTGCTATAGGGTGAGATTGAGCAGGCTAGGACTATATTCCTTGGAGAGCAGGAGGATGAGGGGTGATCTCATCAAAATCATTAGACGAGTTGATTGGGGAGATGAACAGAGTCTCTTAACCAGAGTAGGGTAATCAAGAACCAGAGAATATAGGTTTGAGGTGAAGGGGGAAAGATTTAATACAAATCTGAGGGGTAATATTTTCACACAAAGGGTGGTGGGTTTATGGAACGAGGTGCCAGAGGAAGTAGTTGAGGCAGGGACTATTGCAAGGTTTAAGAAACAAGTAGACTGGTACATGGATAGGACAGGTTTAGAGGGATATGGGCCATACGCAGGCAGGTGGGACCAGTGTAGATGGGACATGTTGGTCGACGTGGGCAAGTTGAGCCGAAGGCTCAGTTTCCACACTGTATGACTCTTTATGCCTCTTAATGGCAAGATACACATGAATGATGGGGTATTCAGGGACAGAGAGACATTGATGTACGAGTCCTTAGTCCACTGAGGGCCACAGCACAGGTGTGTAGGGTGGTAAAGGTGACAACAGGTTGCCATCTTCACTGGCTGGGACAAAGAACATAAGAGCATGGATGGTATGGGGCAGGTTTATAAAGCATTGGTTAGGCCACGTCTGGAACATTGTCTGCAGTTGTGGTCGTCACAGTCTAGAAATGCCATGATTGCTCTGGAGATGGAGCGGAGGAGATTCACCAGCACGTTGCCCAGAGTGGAGAGTCTCAGTTATGGACGGAGACTGGGTTTGTGTCCTTGGGGCGTAGAGGGTTGAGGGGGGACTGAGAGAGGTGTACAAAATGATCAGGGGCAAGGATAGACTTGAATCTCCCTCACAGCAGAGATGTCCGTTATCGGAGGGCAGAGGTTTAAAGGTATGGTTTAGAATGGATATAAGGAAGAATGTTTTCACTCAGAGTGGGTTGGAGTTTGGAGCCACTGCCTGAGGGGCTGTGGAGACACGGACTCTCACAACATTTAGACAAACACTTGAATTGCCAAGGCATAGAAGGCTACAGGCCAAGTGTGGGTAAACGGGATCAGTATTGATGGTTACTTGATTGTCAGCATGGAGAGGATGGGCCGAAGGGCCTGTTTCTCAGCTGAACAACTCTGTGACTGAAGAGAGATCCAGAGAACCACGACCCTGTGAGAGAAAATGGTGGACAGGCCAATCCCAATGGAGCTGGTAAGAAGAGGAAGCATCTTGGAGACTCGCTCCTGAGTGAGTGATCCCATGGAGATGCTAACGGCAGAAGCCACTGGATAAGTGTGAACTCTCACTTGACTTTGGGACAAAGCGCGTTGAACGGTTGGAAGTTTTCTCCATGGGTTGAAATATTCCCATTTTGTTGAAGGTGGCGGCTGAATGTCGGAAATGGTTGACCAAAAAGCGCAAGAATTTCAACTCCAAATCCTCACAGATTGAGATGAACTCGACTGAGGTAAGGAGCTTTATCCAGAAACACAGAAATCCTCAGCAGGTCAGGCAGCGTCTGTGGAGAGAGAAACCAAGTGAAGGACTCCGGTCGATGATCTCACATCAAACCTGCTCCACTGGAAGGCTCATCCACCTGAAACACGAACTCTGTTTCTCTCTCCACATCTGAACGTTTCAGGACTCGTCCTCACAACATTCAGACACGGACTGATCTGTGGCAAGTGGTTCATAAGTTCATAAGATTGAGGAGCAGAATTAGGCCATTCGGCCCATCAAGTACACTCTGTCATTCAATTGTGGCTAATCTACCTTTCCCCCTCAACCTCGTTCTCCTGCCTTCTCCTCATAACCCCTGATAGCCTTAGGGGGGTCGACCAGGTCCTGGCCATGGTCTAGGTCCCAACTCACCTATAGACCAGACCCCTAGAGATGGAGGGAGAGTTTCTGCCTCCACTCGGCTATCTGCTGCCCTCTGCTGGAGTCTGAAACCGTGATGACTTCAATAACAATGCAGTTTGTTCCTTTTGCTGGGAGTGGCATTCACAGGCTCCTGGCAATGTGCCCCATCCTCGCCCCTCCTCACCCAAGTAGGTGGCAGTGTCTGACAGACCATTGCAGGCCACCGCAGGTGATGGGCACAGTGTGGTCCTTCCTCCCGTTCCATCCCACCTGTTGACCCTGATGACCCAGAGGGACATTGTCCACCTGGTAGAACAAACTGCACAGTGGACAGAGGATCCGCACTGGCTATATATCTCGACATCACTGGCTATATCTCTCGTTCCCTTTCCTCTGACTAGTCTGAAGAAGGGTCTCGGCCCGAAACGTCACCCAATCCTTCTCTCCAGAGATGCTGCCTGCCCCACTGAGTTACTCCAGCACGTTGTGTCTATTTCAGGTCCATGAGGTTGATCTCAAGTGTGTGTTGATTGGAGCGAGATACAGTAAGCCATTGCAATCTCATTTTGTTTTATCCAGACTTAGAAAACGTCATAAGTGGAAGGTTTCAAGGCTCAAGGACATGGTTTATCTCAGTGGATTTTCCTCCTTTCATGCTCTCTCACTGTCGTTCCCCATCTCGCTCTGCTTCCCACCCCAAAGATTGTGGGTTGAAGTCGCACTCCAGAGCTCAGGAGATTTACGTTTCAGGACTGCTCGCTCCTCTTCATCAAGCGTAGAATGTGGCTGGAGACATCCCGAATTTGCGGAGCCTTCTGAGGAAGTCGAGGTGTTGATGTGCTGTCTTGGCCGTGGCCTCAGTGTGGTTGACCAGGGCGACTCATTGATGATATTTACACCTGGGAACATAAAGGTTTCGCCCATCTCCACTTCAGCCCCATTGATACAGACTGGGGCCTGTACCACACCCCACTTCCTGAAGTCCACCACCAGCTGATTCCATTTATTGACATTGAGGGAGCGGTTATTGTATCATTTAAAATTTTCAAGTGCGTGTGTGAATATGAGTCTGTAAAGGAATGATATTTGTTGCTTTTTCTGTGTGTGTGTGATTATCAACCTGTTTTTTGGATTGTTGCTAATATTCCGAGATTTGCCCAGCAATCCTCCATGATAAGGCGTCTCTGTTTCCCTGGAGTGCTGGAGACTGAGGGGTGACCTTACAGAGTTTTGTAAAACCATAACGGGTGCAGATAAAGTGGTTGGGTACAATCTTGTTTCCCGGGTAGGGGAGTGTAAAAGTAGAGATTTAAGGTGAGAGAGAAGAGATTTAAAGGGGACATGAGGGACACTTTTTCAATATTCAAGAGACTCGGAAGAGACATTTATTGTCAAATGCGCCAATTGGTACAGTGAAATTTGGGGTCACCATTACAGCCATACGAATAAAAAAAGAGTAAACTCACCACAGAGTGGTGAGTTTAATAATTGAGCTGTCGGAGGAGGTGGCAAGGGCAGTTATAATTCCTACATTTAAGAGACATTTGGACAGGTTTGTGAGTGGAAAAGGTTTTGAGGGACATGGGACAAATGCAGGCACAAGGGACTAACTCAGAATGACACCTCGGTTGGTTTGGACATGTTGGGCTAAAGACCCTGCGCTGTACGTCTAGGATTGTATTATTTTGCTTATTTACTATTGAGATATGCTACTGTGGAGCCAACATGGCTGAGAGCATCTCTGGTCAATGTGAGACACCAGATTTGGACACTTACAGTAAATTTAACACATCTCCTTTAAACTATGCTCCTTTCATCTCAAAGCTATTCCCTCTAGCTTAGATATTTCCACCCTGGGATAAAGGTTCTGACTGTTCACCCTATCTGTGTTTCTCATAATTTTATATACTTCTATCAGGTCTCCCTTCCTCTGATGCTCCAGAGAAAACAATCCAAATCTGTCTAACCTCACCTTATAGCTAATAGACTCCAATGCAGGCAGCAATCTGGTGAACCTCCTCTGGACCCTAGAGCAGAGGATGCTTTTTGTCCATCGACCTCTGCAGTTACATTGCTCCCAGCGCTGCCAATCTTCAAACTCCTCATCAACGTCCAGTTTTGTTTTCAGAATTAAACTTTATTTGTAATTTAAAAATATCTATATAATTAAAAGTCTCATCTTGACCACTTCCAGTCTGTGCTGTATATTGATTTTAGAAAAAAAAACGCTACCCTATATTGCTATGATTTTTGGTCATCTTACTCACAGTCCTCCTCCACTGAGGCAGCCCCTAGGATTTTTCCGATCGATGAAAAATAAAAAAGATATGAGTGTTTAAAAAATCTTGAGATCAGCTGATTGGTCCTCTCGCATGTCAATCACCACGATGAAGGTAACGCCCCTTCCGGGGGGGACGGCAGGACTATAAAACCCCGGATGCCTAGATGTGAGTCAGTCACTCTGAAATATCGCGAGGGAGAGGCCACAACTCTGATTCTGCTGTGAGTCTACTGAACTGTGAGTCTACCCTTTATGTGGTTATGTGCTTTATGTGGTTAACTCTTTATGTGCTTGCAATAAATGATTTTTTTTTTAGCCAGCATTGTGCTTGCAATGAATGATGATTTGTTAACCCTTAATGTGTTTGCAATGAATGATTTGTTAGCCAGCAATGTGCTTGCAATGAATAATGACTTGTTAACCCTTAATGTGCTTGCAATAAATGATTTGTTAGCCCTTAATGAAATGAAATGAGTTGTTTGGCCTGCCCTGTGCTTGAAATGGAAATGGAAATGAAAATGAAATGAAATGAGTTGTTTGGCCTGCCCTGTGCTTTTGCTTTGGCTTTGCTTTGCTTGAGCTCACCTGAAATGAAAGCAAATGGATTGTATTGTTGGCTGGCCCCACCTGCCCTGTGCTTTTGCTTTTGCTTTGCCTTTGCTTTGCTTGAGCTCACCTGAAATGAAAGCAAATGGATTGTATTGTTGGCTGGCCCCGCCTGCCCTGTGCTTGACTTGACTTGAAATGGATTGACTTGACATCAAATGGATTGTTGGCCCTGCACTCACTGTCCTTGACTTGACTTGAACCACAACACGCATGCTAGCGCTCCAGAACCCCCCCCCCCCCCCATTGGCCACCAATATTGGAATTGGTGGAGAAGTGGAATATTGCATTGGGGGATCAGCCCTCCTGTGTGAACCTGGGACCCAATGGGTCCCACTTAGTATATATATATACCAAAAACTGCGCAAAACTCATCACGCATTCTTAGTGTCTATAAATTCAATATTGCTAGTGTTATCACCAGTAGAGTTAGCACCTCGCATTTTCCTTGCACATTCGGGCGGCACAGCGGCGCGGCGGGTAGAGCTGCTGCCTCACAGCAGAGACCCAGGTTCAATCCTGACCTCGGGTGCTGTTTGTGTGTGGATTTTGCACGCTCTGTCCGTCTGGGTTTCCTACGGCTGCTCTAGTTTCCTCCCACATCCCAAAGATGTGCCGGTCTGTAGGTGAGTTGGCCTCTGTAAATTTCCCCCTAGTGTGTAGGGAGATGATGAGAGAATGGGGCAACATAGAACTAGTGTGAATGGATGATCGATGGTTGGCGTGGACTTGGTGGGCCGAAGGGCCTGTTTCCACGCTGTGTCTTTCAATCAGTTCAAAGCACCATTGCTACACATGTGGCACTAGGGGCTGCTACCCCTTCCCTTGTTGGAGGGGAGTCCCCGCCAGACTCAGCCCCTCTCTGCCCAGCAGACTGGGGATTAAACCAGGAGAGCTGTCTTCCAGACTGGTACAACCACCAGCTGGTGTGCCCTCACTCACGCAACCGCACATTACAGTCAGTGTGCCTGGCTGCTCCGTCACCATCCCTAGGAGAACACGTACCAATTGCCAGGACTGTCGCTTTCATCGTTGTGGATGCTGCTGTCACTGGTCATGGAGAGACAGGAGAGGTCAGGAGAATATTTTGGATGCCACTGCCAACATCCCCTCCTCAGCTGCTTCCAAATACCCGGTGCACGAAATGTCACCAGGTTTGGGCGGCACAGTGGCGCAGCTGGAGGAGACGCTGCCTCACAGCGCCAGACCCTGGTTCGATCCTGACCTCGGATGCCCTGTGTGGAGATCGCACGTTCTCCATGTGACCACGTGGGTTTCCTCCGGGTGCTCCGGTTTCCTCCCACATCCCAAAGACGTGCAGGTTTATAGGTAAATTGGCCTCTGTAGATTGTCCCTGGTGTGTAGGGAGTGGATGAGAAATTGCGATAATAATGTATAACTTATGTTAACGGATAATCGATGGTCGGCATGGACTCGGTGGGCTGAAGGTCCTGTTTCCATGCTGTATCTCTAAACTAAACTTTAATCTCTAAACCTTACTGTGTGGGGTTTCTCTGAGATCTTCGGTTTCCTCCCATACCCCAAAGACTCAGATCTGTAGGTTAATTGGCTTGGTATAAATGTAAATTGTCCCCAGTGTGTGTGGAATGGTGTTAATGTGCGGGGGATCGCTAATCGGTGTGGACTCGATTGGCCAAAGGGCCTGTTTCCACGCTGTAACTAAACTAAACTGATGCTCATCGTGGCACAAACAGCCATGTTCCTGTTGAACTTCAGGGGGTGGGCACAAGACTGGAGATCCTGCCACAGAAATAAGAGTCCATGTTCTCTGTAAACAAGGTCATGCAGGTTTCCAATCCTCTCCAGACCCTGGGATTTCTGCGCAATTACGACCACGGCATGAACAATCTCTGCGACCACTCATTGTAGGATCTCCAGATACAAGCCATCAAGTTGTTGGGACTGACCAGCCTTTTGCCTGGCTTGTGGATATCATTGACTGTTCTGCGCCTCTCAGTGGTGACTCAAGGAAGTGCAGGTGCTGGGATCCTGAGCAACACACAGCGCTGAAGGAACTCAGCGGGTCAGGCAGCATCTGTGGAGCGAATGGGCAGACGAGGTTTTGTGTTGAGACCCTTCCTTCAGACTGCTGAAACAAGTTGAAGAATGGTGCCGCGGTGCATTTGGAACAAGGAGTGTTCAATATAACCAGCAAATCTATCGTCTTTAGAATTTCAATGAAATCCTCCCTCATTCTTCAAAACTCAAACAAATGTAAACCAAATTTTGACCTATTATGAAGAAGGGTCACACGCCTATCTACGTCCTCCAGAGATGCTGCCTGACCCGCTGAGTTACACCAGCACATTATATTCCATACAAGATTGCAGCATCTGCAGTTCCCTGTGGCCAAGTCAGACCTAATCTCTCTTCAGGCTTGTCATGCCAGAGTCTGCTTCGTTACTTAACATTTCAGGTCAGTGACGCTTCAGAATGGGTGAATGGTCACCAATTTGAGGCCTTAACTATATTCCTCTCTCCACAGATGCTGCCTGCCCTGCTGAGCATTTAACTATTCTGTGATTTTACTTTACAGTAAAACATAAAACACTGGGGAGGAACTCATTGGGTCAGGCAGCATCTGTGGTGGGAATGGACAGGTGACGTTACAGGTCACAGGATTTTAATATCTTATTTACACTTAAGCATTAGGCATTGCATTTGGCTTTGTAGATCCAATAATATTTATTTGTGTAGCTTGATTAAATGAATTTGAACAACAGTGCAGTGATTTCCAAACATAGGCTCCTTTGTAAATAAACCACATTATTGCAATAAGAAAAATCATTGAAGTATGTTTTACATACGCATTGTTTTTAAATGAATAAAGCAAGAAGTTACGTTGGTTCTGTTCATGAAGGTTCACTCTCACAGAACGAGAACGGGAGAAGGTGTGATATTCGTTCCATCGATACTGCATTGGGCTGTCAAAGAAAAGTTAAGATTGGCCTCAGATCCTGAGTGGTGTGTCTCTGCTGTAATTGTGCCACAAGTCTGTGTGATCGCGGAGTCTATTTGTGTTTGTGTGTGGGTCTGTGTGTTTGCGTGTCTGTGTGTGTGCAGGTCTGTTAGTGGTGGTCTGTGTGTGTGTGCATGTCTGTGTGTGTGTGCATGTCTGTGTGTGTGTGCGCGTGTCTGTGTGTGCGGGTCTGTTAGTGCTGGTCTGTGTGTGCGGGTCTGTTAGTGCTGGTCTGTGTGTGTGCTGGTCTTTGTTTTTGTGGGTCTGTGTGTGTGTCTGTACGTCGGGTCTGTGTGTGCGCGCGTGTCTGTGTGTGCGCTTGTCTGTGTGCATGCTGGTCTGTGTTTGTGCCGGTCTGTGTGAGAGTGTCTGCGAGTGTGTCTTTGTATATGTGCGTGTGCGGTTCTGTGTGTGTGCTTGTCTGCGTGCAGGTGTGTGTGTGTGTGTGTGTTGTGTGCGCATGTCTGTGTATGTGCATGTGTGTGTATGTCTGCGTGTGCGTCTGAGTATGTGCACATCTGTGAGTGTATGTGTCTATATGTACATGCATGTGTGTGCATGTCTGTTTTTGTGTGTACCTTTGTGTACGCTATATGAATTGTGTACATGTCCACATTCTGTCCTGATCTGTTTTGCAGGTGTGTTGCATCTGTTAGTATGTGGTGTACACGTGTGTACATGATCTGTGTGTATCTGGACCGTGCACATGCACCAGTCCATACTTGTGTTTGCAACATTTGGGATAAGGTCAATTCCAAATCTGGGCTGACGTTGACTTCAGATCAGATGCCAACAGTGATGTCCGAGTGTTGTCCGCACTGCCGAGTATCTCAGGGGGAATAACCCTGAATAACGCAGGATGGTTGGGCAAAACTTGGAAAATGAGCTAAAGTCCAGAAATATATTTGTGGTCACATGCACAAAACCCAATGCTCATCCACACATTCCCTGATCAGCTCACTTTCAGACACTGCCTTACATTCTACAGTGTATTTTCACAAGCCCAGGATGAGCCAAATAACTGGAGGATCGAGCAGTCCTGAAACGTAAATCTCCCACCACTGGAGCGCGACTTCAATCCATAATCTTCGGGATGGAAAGCAGAACGACAGTGAGAGAGCATGAAAGGAGGAAAATCCACTGAGATAAATCTTGTCCTTGAGTCTTGAACCTTCCGCTTATAACGTTTTATAAGTCTGGATAAAACAAAATGAGATTGCAATGACTTGTCTCGTTCTTAGCAACACACAGTTGAGACCAACCTCATGGACCTCATGAAACCTGATGCATTTCCCTTTCCCCCGACTCTGTCTGAGGAAGGATCTCGACCCGAAACATCACTTATTCCTTCTCTCCAGATATGCTGCCTGTCCCGCTGAGTTACTCCAGCTTTTTGTGTCTATCATGGACCTAAGGATCCTCTGTTCACGCTGCTTGTTGATCTACCAGAGTTTCCAGCCAGTGGTGACCGCCAGGATGTGATGGAGGGGGATTCGACAATGATAATGTGATTGAATGTCAGGGCTCAGTGGATGAATGTGGACTTGTTGGAGATGGCCACTGTAGGGCATCTTCTACTGGGAATCAACAACGGGTCAAAGAGATGTAATGCTGGGGCTTTATAAGGATGGATGTATTGCCGAGGCTTTATAAGCCACTGGTCAGACCGCATCTGGAGTATTGCGAGCTGTTTTGGGCCCCATATCTGAGGAAGGATGTGCTGGCGTTGGAGAGGGTCCAGAGGAGGTTTACGAGAATGATCCCAGGAATGGTTGGGCTAACATATGATGAGCATTTAACGGCACTGGGCCATAGCCTCAGAATAAAAGGACATACCTTTAGAAATGAGATAAAGAATTTCTTTAGTCAGAGGGTGATGAATCTGGGGAATTCATTGCCATGGACGGCTGTGGAGGCCAACAATGCATATTTTTAAGCTGGAGATTGACCGATTCTTGATTAGTTTGATGTGAGATCATCGACCGGAGTCATTCTCTCACCACAGACGCTGCCTGACCTGCTGAGGATTTCTGTGTTTCCGGATAAAGCTCCTTACCTCAGTCGAGCTCATCTCAATCTGTGAGGATTCGGTGGTGAAACTCTTGTACTTTCTGGTCAACCATTTCCGACATTCAGCCGCCACCTTCAACAAAATGGGAATATTTCAACCCATGGAGAAAACTTCCAACCGTTCAACGCGCTTTGTCCCAAAGTCAAGTGAGAGTTCACACTTATCCAGTGGCTTCTCCCGTTAGCATCTCCATGGGATCACTCACTCAGGAGCGAGTCTCCAAGATGCTACCTCTTCTTACCAGCTCCATTGGGGTTGGCCTGTCCACCATTTTCTCTCACAGGGTCGTGGTTCTCTGCATCTCTCTTCAGTCACAGAGTTGTTCAGCAGAGAAACAGGCCCTTCGGCCCAACCTCTCCATGCTGACAATCAAGTAACCATCAATACTGATCACATTTAACCGCACTTGGCCTGTAGCCTTCTATGCCTTGGCAATTCAAGTGTTTGTCTAAATGTTGTGAGAGTCTGTGTCTCCACAGCCCCTCAGGCAGTGGCTCCAAACTCCAACCCACTCTGAATGAAAACATTCTTCCTTATATCCATTCTAAACCATACCTTTAAACCTCTGCCCTCCGATAACGGACATCTCTACTTGAGGGAGATTTAATACTATCCTTGCCCCTGATCATTTTGTACACCTCTCTCAGTCCCCCCCTCAGCCCTCTACGCCCCAAGGACACAAACCCAGTCTCCGTCCATACCTGTGACTCTCCAGTCTGGGCAACGTGCTGGTGAATCTCCTCCGCTCCATCTCCAGAGCAATCATGTCATTTCTAGACTGAGGTGACCACAACTGCAGACAATGTTCCAGACGTGGCCTAACCAATGCTTTATAAAGCTGCCCCATACTGTCCTCGCTCTTATATTCTTTGTCCCATCCAATGAAGATGGAGTGGGAGCAGGCTCTTGGAAAACTTTCCCAGAGAGATGGAGAGCTGGATCAGGATGGGGTGAAGGGTGATCGAGGGTGGATGGGAACGAAGGTGGGAGATCACAATCAGACCAGCCTGGTCTTATAAATGGTGGAGGGAATGTGAAGGAGCAAGTGGGCGATTCTTGCTCCCAGTCCGTGGGTCATTGAAAGACGGCGTCAACATTGACCATAGCCGTGTCAGAGTGCAAAGAGCAGCATCATAGGAGGGAAGGTTTATTTGCGGAGGTTCTCCTCACCTGGCGGTTGAAGACGCAGTAAATGAGGAAAACAAACAGCCCCTGCAGACTGTTGATGATGGTGAACAAGTAGGACAACACAATGGTGCTCTCATCCACCTGGAATATTCCCAAGATCCAGGTGCTTCCCAAAACAAGCATCCGTGCGGCAGCCTTGAGGGTCAGGGTTCTGTGCACAAGGAGGGAAGAGAGCAGGTCAATGGGAACATTGTCATGAAGAAACTCCTTCCATGTGGGATCTCTCACACTCTCGGGGCATTCTGAACACCCAACAGCAAGTTATAAAATCAGTGCATCTTTCATATAATCACCTGATTGGCGCAGATATTGTGGGCCGAAGGGCCTGTTCCGAACATCATCATGCAGAAATTGATCCTGACTTAAGGGGCGGCACAATGGTGCAGCAGGTAGAGCTGCTGCCACCCAGCGCCAGAGACTCGGGTTTGATCCTGACCTTGGGTGCTGCCTGTGTGGAGTATGAACGTTCTCCCTGTGACCACGTGGGTTTCCTCCGGGTGCTCCGGTATCCTCCCACACCCCAAAGACGTGTGGGTTTAAAAGTTAATTGGAAATTGCCCCAAGTGTGCAGGGAGTGATGAGAAAGTGGGATGACATAGAACTAGTGTGAATGGGTGATCAATGGTCAGCATGGAGTCGGTGGGCCGAAGGGCCTGGTTCCAAGCTGTATCTGTAAACTAATCCAGCTTCCCTCCCCACTTCCATTGTCACCATGATCAGAGATCAGCACCATGGACAGAGACCCACCCTGGGACCCTGCCGTCCCTCAGCCCACTCAGTCACCAGGGATCAGTTCAAATACAAGGGATGAAGATCTTGGGTAGAAAGGTCTGGTATTCTCAGGGTGGGGGAGGTCAAATGCTAGAGGGCATAGGTTTAAAGTGTAAGGGGGAAAGTGATACAATGATACAACAATGATACAATTTATTTGTTGTCATTTGAACCTCATTGAGGTTCAAACGAAATTTGGTTTAAGGGAGATTAGACCAAGAGGTACCTGTTGGGTCCCGTCACACACACCCTAACCACCCCGCAAACACACAGAGGGGGGGAGAGGGGGAGAGAGAGGAGAGGGGGGAGTGCAGGGGAGGGGGGAGTGCAGGGGGAGGGGGGAAGAGAGGGGAGGACGAGTGGTGGGGGGAGGGGAGAGGGTAAGGGGGAAGAGGGAATGGAGGGACGGGGAGAGAGATTAGGGGGGGAGAGGTGGAGGGAGCCGGGCGAGTGAGTGGGCTGCGAAAAGTGGAAAGAGCCCTGGAAGTGAGAGACAGAGTGAGAGTACAGGGCCCGACTCTCTGCATCTCTCGGAAAACCCGAAGCGGGCGGGGGGGACGTGACTGCTCGCTGCGCAGGCCACGAGGAGAAAGTTGTTCAAAATCAAGCCGGTGAGTTTAAGGGAGATTTGAGAGATATGCAAGCTGTTTTTACACAGTGATTGGTGCCTGGACTGCGCTGCCAGGACAGGAGGTGGCAGCAAATACCATGGTCATATTTAAGAGACATTCAGACAGGCTCTTGAACAGGCTGAGGATGGAGAGATGTGGACCACACGCAGGCAGATGGGATGAGTTGCAACGTTGATCGTGGTCAGCACAGACATGATGGGCTGAAGGGCCTGTTGCTGTGCTGTACCGTTCTCGATGTTCTCTGCTCCACGTACCTGGTTTCTTTGAGCTTCGACACTTCCTTGTTGCGCGAGGCAAAATGTTTCCTCAGTAGGAAGAGCGTCCAAGCCAGCAGCACAGTGTTGACCTGGAGAGGGAGAGAAACAGAGTCTCCTGAGGCCGGCATCCGCCACATCCCACACGCAATTCCCTCCGGTGCCTCCGTCCTTCCAGCATGGTCCGGCCGTCACCGAGTTCCCCTTTCACTGCGGGTGGAGGTCCTGTGACTCGGGAACACCGCGCCAGGAGATGGGGGAATTATTCCCCCTGCTTTCACTGCCTCTTTCCTCCAGCCGGCCCAGAATCACAGAGCCCCGGCCCCCTCAACCTGCACCACGTCACCTCCTCAATGGGCAGGTATCCACAGCCCAGTCCCAGGCCTACTCAGTGTGAGATAGAAGGAGAGGCCAGGGAGGGCTTTAGATTAGATTCAAACAAATTCAGAGGTTCAAACGAAATTTGGTTTCTGCAGTCATGCAAACAAGAAGAAGAACCAAGACACAACACAATTTACACAAACATCCATCACAGCGAATTCCTCCTCACTGTGATGGAAGGCAAAGTCTTATCTCTCCCCTGCACTCCCCATTCTCCCGATGTCAAAGTCAAAGCCCCCAGCGGGCGATGGTAAATAAGTCCCGCGGCCATTAAAGCTGCGCCGGGCGATGCAAGGCCGCGCTCCGGGTCTTGATGTTGGAGCCCCCGGCGGGCGCTAGCAAGTTCCGCGGCCATTTAAAGACGCGACGGGCGATGTAAGGCCCCGCAACTCGGGCGGGAGAAGTCGCCGTTGCGGAAGCGAGCTCCCGATGTCACCGTCCACCGGGCCGGCGGCTGGAGCCTCCGAATCTCCGGGGTCGGGCCGCAGCAGTGCGCCACCACAGCTCTCCACGCTCTGAACTCGGCCAGCTCCACGATGGTGAGTAGTCCGCGGGCTCCGCGACTGGAGCGCCCAGGTCGTTCCGGCTGGAGGCCGCTCCACGGTGCTAGGCCCCAACGACAACGGAGACCCGCCAGAGAAAGGTCGGGTCTCCCGTGCAGGGAAAAGATTTTAAAAGTATCCCCCGCCCCCCCCCCCCCCACACATACCCAGTTTTAAAAAGCACTATACACTACACACTACACTCAAACAAGACAAAAAAATAAAAAAAGACAGACAGACTGCAGATGGGAACTTGCTTTAACAGAGAACATGGAACAGCACAGCACAGGAACAGGCCCTTCGGCCCACAATGTCCATGCTGAACACGATGCCAAAATAAACTAATCACCTCTCTGTGCACATGAACCACATCCCTCCATTCCCCACATATCCATGTGCATATCTAAACAGTTCTTAAACACCACTACCATATCTGTCTCCACCACCACCCCTGGCAGCACGTTCCAGGTACCCACCACTCTGTGTAACAAAATTTACCCCTCACTTCTCTTTTACATTTATCCCCTCTCACCTTAAGCTATGTCCTCTAGTCTTTGACATCCCCACCTTGGGAAAAGGTTCTGACTGTCTACCCTATCTATCCCTCTCATAATTCCATATACTTCTATCAGTTCTCCCCTCAACCTCTGGCATTCCAGGGATAACCATCCAAGTCTTTCCAACCTCCCCTTGTATCTAATCCCCTCTAATGCAGGCAGCATTCTGGTGAACCATTGGGATGGAGTTGCCACCAGCTGCAAGCAGCGAAGCGTTTAGTGAAGTGTTGTTGGGTTGGGGGGAGTCACCAGGGAGAAGCTTACCACGATCACCAGGCAGACCGGCCCCAGGAAACTCCAGCGGACGGCCGACTCCAGGCTCAGCCAACAGCTGTGAGGAGGAAAGAGTTTTGTTACTGACTCACACTCGGCTCATGAAGTACTTGTGGAAGGCCCAGTGCTGTGAGCTGGCACTGACACACACAGGGTCACTGTTTTGTATAGTTTAGAGAGACAACGCAGAAACAGGCCCTTCGGCCCACCGAGTCCGCACCGACCCGCAATCCCCATTCAATAACACTATCCTGCACACATTATGGATAATTTTACATTTAAAACCAAGCCAATTAACCTACAAAGCTGTACGTCTTTGGAGTTGTTAAGGATGAGGCGGAGATGACGATCTGCGGTGAATTCCCCCTCAGTATAGGTGGTTGGGAAAAGAGTCAGAGTTACTGAGAGAATAAGATGCAGGGTGATAAGGAGAGGGGCAATGGGACTGCTGGGGTCAGTCTGCTGGGAGCTTGCATGGATCCAATGGACCAAATGGCCTCTCACTGTAGGAATAAAGCAGCTGTAGAGCTGTGACATTTCCCTATCAGAGGCACAGAGTCATACAGCATGGAAACAGGCCATTCGTCCCCACTTGCTCATGCTGACCAAGCTGCCCCATCTACCCTAGTCCCACGTGCCAGCATTTGGCCCGTATCTCACTGAAACATTCCTGTCCATAAGTTGTTACTCACTGATTTTCTGACACGTAGCCTTTGGGGTTTATTGCCGCGGAGGTAACGACTATCACAGCAGGCACGGCGTAGCTGGAAACGTAGAGGTATCTTCGTTTGATGACGTGCGTGCGACTGTAGTTTGTGACGGTGAGGTGTCTGGACATGATGAAAAGCTGCAAACTCTCCAGGAACATCCAGACGAAGACGGCGAGGAAGAGGTAATGCAAACAGCCTGCAATCAGGCTGCACACCACCTAAAGACAATGGCAACAGCCAGGTTAGTGGGCAGCACTGGGTGGCAGCAGAGTGTCATAGACAGGCAGCAATGGTCAGATATGGTGGGCAGAGACACACACACACAGATACCCAGAGAAACTATCATCACTATACATGTGACTGGATATTAGGGTGGTACAATGGCGCAGTGGTAGAGTGGCTGCCTGCCTAGAGATCCTGTCTGTACGGAGTTTGTACATTCTTCCTGTGACCGCGTGGGTTTTCTCCGGGAGCTCCAGTTTCCTCCCGCACTCCAAAGACGTACAGGTTTGTAGGTTCATTGGTGAGGGTAAGAAAAGATTGTAAATTGTCCCGAGTGTGTAGGATAGTGTGTGGGGGTCGCTAGTCGGCGTAGATCTCTAAACTAAACTAAACCTAGTTTGGAATGATGAATTTAGAGTTCTGCAGGAGTTCCGGGTCTCAATATCTCCAGCAAGGTCTAGTAGTGTAAATAAATTTCTGTTGATCCCAGCAGCCAAGCAGAATGGGTCAATTGCTGGACTTGGACCCAGGACCTGAACTTCAATCCCACCAATAATTAAATAAATCTGTAATTCAACCCAAGTCTATGATGAAAAGGTTGTGGAGGCTTTGGAGAGGGTGCAGAAGAGGTTCACCAGGAAGCTGCCTGGATTAGAGGGATTTGCCATAAGGTGAAGTTGAGCAAACGTATTATTTTCTCTGCAGCAATACTTGGAGGCTGAGGGGAGATCTGAGAGGAGTATGTGAAATGATGAGAGGTGTAGATAAGGTCAAGATTGAGGAGAGGGCTGAGAATTTGAAGCTGCAGCTTGGATTTCTCACCTTGTGTTTAATCCGCATTCCTATCAGGAAGACGAACTGTGCCAGGAAGAGGGTGAAGCTCAGGTGCTTGTGGACGGTGGTGTTGGCGTTCCGGATGGAGCTGCAGTTGATAAAGATGGCGATGGAGGCGGCGAGGCACAGCAGAGAGATGATGAGGCAGATGTAGGTGATCACCTCCAAGTGCCGGTCATCCTGCAGTGGGCACAATGTGGGACACAACGTTCACACCACAGCAGCGGCAGGGTCTCCAGGGACAACACGATGGAGTTTGGGCCTGGTTCCCTCGAGCGCTCGATCTCCGGGCCCCAACTCATCATGTTCTAGAATGTCAACTATTAATGTCCATGGGCAACAGGCTGGAGCTCTGAGCCAGGTCTCCTTGAGTTCTAGATCTCCAGGCCCCAACTCATCATGTTCTAGAACGTCAATAATCAATTCCCTCATGAACACCAACCCTGATGTGTGGGGCTCTGATACCCCTAGAATGTCCATTGACAACAGGCTTGAGGCCTGGACCTGGTCCCCTTGAGTTCTAGATCTACAGGCACCATCCCGTCATGTTCTAGAACAATGACCATCAATTCCTATGTGATCGAGAACCCTTGTCATCCTGATGTCCTGAGGCTCTGATACTCGCAGTGTCTCCAGGGACAACAGGCTGGAGCTTTGGGCCAGGCCCAGTCAACCTCTACAACACCATTCATTGTGTTCTAGAATGCTTCCCATTCAACCCCTCATTCAAGAACCCTTGAGTCCCATTTGCCCATATTTGGACCACATTTCTCTGTGCCTGTCCAAATGTTTTTTAAATGTTGCCATTGGACCTGTCTTAACTACTTTCACATACCAGCCACACACTGTGTGGAATAGCTGTCCCTCAGGTTCCCATTAATTGTTTCCCCTCTCACCTTCAACCCATGTCCCTCAGTTCATGATTCCTCTCCCGTAAGGTTGATTGTACTTGATTAAGGTACACAAATTATGAATTGGATGGGTGTAGATGAAGTGGATAATGAGAAACTTTATACCACAGCACAGGCATGTAAAACCAGAGGGTATAGGCGTAGGGTAAAGGGTGTGAGATATGGGGAGGATTTGAGGAGGAATGATTTCACCCTGTGGGCGCCTGTGATCTGGGACACTCAGATTGAGTGGGTGGGAGAGACAGCTACCTCACAGCGCTCTAAGGTACGACTTAAATCACCAAGGTGTAGAAGGCAACAGACCAAGTAGCAGCATTATGTAGAAAGGAACTGCAGATGCTGATTTATACTGAAGATAGACACTGGAGATACTCGGCAGGTCAGGCAGCATCTCTGGAGAAAAAGGACGGGTGACGTTTAGGTTCGGGACCTTTATTCAGACTGAAGACTTCTTCAGTCTATCAAGTAGCAGATTTAACAGACACAAAAAGCTGGAGTAACTCAGCGGGACAGGCAGCATCTCTGGAGAGAAGGAATGGGTGACATTTCGGGTCGAGACCCTTCTTCAGACCAATAGATGCTTGAGGGTCAGCATGGACATGGTGGGCTGAAGGGTCTGTTTCAATGCTGTGTGTCTCCTTCACTCTGACTTGTTCCCCCTTCAGTTTTTCTGTTGAACGACCTCGTACCTTAGGATCAACAGGAGCCATTAAAATAGCAAAACTTGTGAGGTGGTCACACTGGCAGTCCACATGTGTCTGATTGAAACCATATGTTACACAACCCTCACGGGACCAGACACTTTCCCCTTCCGTCGTCTTCCAAAACACACACGTTGGCTTCTCGTTGTCTTTCTGTTCCTGCGTCTGAGAAGAGCAAAGACTGTTAACCATCGATGGAATCTTTCTGATAACAGGTTGAGCATTCACACTTCCCCAAGTTGTGTTAGCACAGAAAACATCAGATCTGTCCTGTCCCTTGGATGACAGCAATTCACAGTGACCTCCTACAGGTGGGAAACTGGTCACAGGATCACATTTAACACAACAGAGGGAACACCATTGCTACCAATCTCACCGTACTGTCCCATCAAACTGCCCCAGGGTGGGGCACTGGATACATACAGAGTGAAGCTCCCTCCACATTGAAACTGACCTGGGGAAGGGCAGTCAGAGTGTATCGAGAGTGAAGCTCCTACAATATCCCAGCTGACATCCCACATGCACAGTGCAGTGATAGCGATTGTCTTTCATTGATATGGCGGCTGTACTCTGAAACTACAGCTTCACCACCACCTGAGAAATGGTGGCACAGGGTCTCCTCCTGTGACCCGTCTCATTACCAATCTCTAACCCTTCTCCCCTCTCCCTCAGATGTGGCATTTCCACTTCCTTCCTCCACCTCCTTGTACTGACCCTGAGTAACGGTGAATGGAGAGGTGACCATAAACTGACCTGAACCAGCTCAGACCCAGCTTACGTGGAGACATCAGGCCTGAAGCCAGGCTCAGTGAGTCTGCTGCCCTCCCAACCTTCACACTGCAGTGTGTGGTGGGTTAACCAGGGTCACATGGACACCCATCCCTACACAGTGTACGGTGACTTCCCAGCAGTAAATCACCCAGAGCAAAGGTTCTTCCTCATCTTCTCCCTTGTTCACCAAGAGTGCAATCAGAGCCAATCCTCTCATCTGAGTCTAACGTAAACACAAGATGGTGCAACTACTCAGCATCTTTAGCTTTTCCCTCATTTACTTGCCCAGTTAGTCCTAGATAACACCTTGCAATTTCCTGCACTATGTGACCCAGATTTGATGGGGACTTACCCAATGGAGGCAGAAGGGGTTTCATTCTCAGTTCAGGAACTATTTCCCTTTTGTACCTTTGGGGGAGCCCACTATACATCTGGAAACACCCCGGGTGGTATTTACAAACCTGGTTGAGTTCCAGAGTGAAATTGACCACTTCTTTCAGCTTGGAGCTGGCGACTTTGTTGCTGATCGTGGCTGAGACCACCTTGGACTTCAATGCGATCGTCCTCTGAGGTGAGTTTCCCCCTTTACTCTCTCTGTTCAACAGGGATTCCATGTCGTTGAATACCAGAAAGGAAACAGCCACAAACTCTGCCGGAGATAACAGTTCAACCATTGGTGAGTGTGGAGAAACGTCAGGTGTAAGACTCCAGAAACTGGACATAAAGGCAGGTCTACAGCACACGCCACCCATTCCTGTGGTGCCCTGTACAGGGGTTCTGAGCATTAAAACCAGCTGTAAACAGTGGTGGATCGGGAGATCATCGAGCGGCCTGCTTTGTCCAGGACAGTGTCAGGTTAGTTTGAGTGCTGTTGCAACTGCACTCATCCAGGCAAGTGGAGGGTGATCTATCACGGTCCTGACTTGTGCCCTGTGGGTGGTTACACATGGTCATTCACACAAGATAGAGTCATTGTGTCACAGAGCACAGATACAGGCCCTTTAGCCCAACTTGTCAATGCCGACCAAGATGCCCCATCTAAGCTTGTCCCATTTCCCGGCGTTTGGCCCATATCTGTCCAAATGTTTGTATTCATGTATCTGTCCAAGCGTCTTTTAAAGAACCGGCTGTTATAGAACCGGCTTCAACATCCTCCTCTGGAAGCTTCTTCCACAAACCCACCCCTCCATGAGTGATAAAGTTGCCCCTGGGGTTCCCCTCTCACCTTTAACCTATGTCCTCTGGTTCTTGATTCCCCTACTCTGGATAAAAGATTCTATGACATCCACCCATCATCATCTAGATGATGCCTTTCTGTGGAATGACATGATGAATGTTGCAAATATCTAGACTAGAGGCACAGCTTTAACGTGAAAGGGAAAAGTTTTAAGGAGATGTGCGGGGCAAGATTTTAATACAGACGGTGGTGGGTGCCTGGAACATGTTGCCAGGGGTGGTGGTGTAAGCTGACACAATAATGGCATGTAAGAGGCTTTTAGATAGGCACATGGCTATGGAGGGATATGGATCATGGTCAGGCTGGCTAGTTTATCTTGGCTTCATGTTCCGCACTGAGGTTGTGGCCAAAGGACCTGTTCCTCTGCTGTGTCGTTTTCTATGTTCCATCAGTTTCT
Source organism: Malacoraja senta (assembly GCA_038087875.1). Lineage (NCBI taxonomy): Eukaryota > Metazoa > Chordata > Chondrichthyes > Rajiformes > Rajidae > Malacoraja > Malacoraja senta. Next base: position 6,134,603 of record CM075992.1, read on the forward strand.
TTGATATCTACACACCAGGTATGGAAGGATGGGAAAGAGACAGAACATTTACCAGGGTTAGTGCCTCCAGTGATTGAACTCCAGAATATCTTCATGACATTGCTCATAACCTGCATCTCCAACAACTGGTCCTCACTGCTATTCTTCTTTTCAATCACCTGGACCTTCAGAACTATGAGAAAAGATCAGACATTGTGAAGCGTGCAATGGCAACAGAACTGATCCCTCTCTCTCTCTGTCTCTCTCTCTCTCTCTCTCTGCCGCAAGCTTTATAACAATCCCCAAGGTCTAACAGCTTGCCAACACTTGTTAGACATGGCTCAGGTAGTGTTCTTGCCCCTGAGCCTGGAGGTAGTGTGGAGTCCCACTTCCACACACTGAGCACAGAGTCTGGGCTGACTGGTCCTCAACCCTGTGTCTCTCAACCTCAGAACGTCCTGATGGATGTCACTGTTGAAGTGTCGTTGAATTGCTATGAAGATGGTTCAGTCATATTGCACCTGGGTACCCATGCATGAGGGAAGATGTGGCCTTAGAGAGAGAGCAGGCAAGATTTAGTGGTAATATCCAGTCACTGAGGAACACCAGTCCCATGGACGGCCAGAGAAGGAGGCATTGTTTTCTTTACAGAAGGTTGTGAGTTGAGTGTGAACAGTGGGCAGCTAAACGGCTACTACACCTACAGTTAGAGTTTGTGGGTATAAGTACAGCACAGGCGAGCTCCTGTCACCACTGCACAGTGCGGGGAACCAGGGCGATCGTTTAGCTCAACACCTTTGCTCAGTCCACCTGAACCTACCTGATCTGGTTGCTAAACACTTTAATTCTCCTTCCCATTGCCACACAGACCTTTCTGTCCTAGGTCTCCTCCATTGTTAGAGTGAGGCTAAATGCAAATTGGAGGAACAGCATGTCATATTTGGCTTGGGCAGCTTACAGCCCAGTGGTATGAATATTGATTTCTCTCGCTTCAGGTAGCCCCGGCATTCCCTCTCTCTCTCTATCCCTCCCCCTCCCAAGTCGCACTAGCTTCTCGTTTTCACCCTACAAACAACTAACAAGGGCCTGTTTCCTTCATCATCGTTACTTTTTTGCATATCTTTCATTCATTGTTCTTTATCTCTCGACTTCATTGTATATATCTCTCGTTTCCCTTATTCTCTAACCAGTCTGAAGTAGGGTCTCGACCCGAAATGTCACCCATTTCTTCTCTCCAGAGATGCTGCTTGCCCCGCTGAGTTACTCCAGCGTTTTGTGTCTATCTTTGGTTTAAACCAGCATCTGCAGTTCGTTCCTGCACGAAACAGGAACCCCGGCTGACAGTGACCCCTGAGCGACCTGCCTACGGAGCTGTGGCAACAGGTACAACACCGGAGACAGGACACCTCACCATTCTAGGTGTGTCTTGTTACACCAAGCCCTTCCCACGCAGTCTCAGCAACTCTGACATCAAAACACAGCAGGCGGTGGATTCAGCAGCTCAGGCAGAACGAGTGGAAAGAGTTCACGTCTTTAACCTGAAACATCGGCCGTTTCTCTTGCCTCAGATGCTGCCTGAGCTGCCGAGTGTTTCCAGCATTTTCTGGGACTTTTCCCCCCAAATTCCCTTCAATCTGCAGTTCTGTTCATTTTCTGCCTCAGGAAATATTGCGGTAACATTGATATCAAGAGCCAACATCTTAATCAATCCATCTTCATCTATTCAACACCAAGTGATGAACAGGAACTTCAGGCTCAAAGCTGATTATTTTAAAGTAAACTCCACATTGCCGCCCCTTCATTTAAATCCAGTTCCACACACTCAGTAACTAGCAACGACAACCTTTGTTGCGATGGTGAATGTTTCCCACGGAGAGTACTTTACCAAATGAATCTGTTGTGATGGTCTTCACTTGTGAACTGGGCAGAGTGAGAGCTATCGCCATGGCCATATTGTCCACAAGGTCCAATGTGGCTGTTACTACCTTCAGCCTTTCATTTGTGTTCATGGTTTCCAGCAGTGAGCGATTGAGAACTGTGTTTGTAAAGGTTTCCATGTCCTACGGGTGAAGAGAACACTCAATATATTGAAAAGCAAAACATTGCGGTTACATGGTTCAGTAATGTTGAGAGAATATGGGCAAAACATGGGGAAATGGGACGAGCTTAGATGGGGCACCTTGGTCAACATGGACGAGTAAGGCCAAAGTGCTTGTTTCCTTTCTCGATGCCTCCATCATATTGAATGCTGGAATCCTGAAATAGCACGGAAACAGGCCCTTCGGCCCACTGAGTCCGCGCTGACCGTCGATCACCCGTTCACACTAGTTCCATGTCATCCCAGTTTCTCATCCACTCTCGATACACTAGGGGCAACTTACAGAAGCCAATTAACCTACAAACCCGCACGACTTTCAGATGTGGGAGGGTCCCAAAGCAAACCCATACAGTCACAGAGAGAACGTGCAAACTCCACACAGACCGCACCCAAAGTCAGAATCGAATCCCGGTGTCTGGTGCTGTGAGGCAGCAGCTCTACCCGCTGTGCCATTGTGCCGCCCACAGAATCTTTGTAAATATCCTCGTGACTCTCTCTATCTCAGACACTCACCACTTATACCCGAAGATAAAATCGTACGGTTTGTAAAACCTTACCTTGATATCACTCCCCGGGCGCGTCCTCAGGGCCTGTGCTGCGCAGCTGACAGACGTCTGGACTGACATCTTCAACCTGTCACTTGCCCAAGCAGTTGTGCCCACGTGCCTTAAATCCACCTCCATCGTGCCGGTGCCAAAACACTCCACTGCGGCAAGCCTCAACGACTTCCGCCCAGTTGCACTTACTCCCATCATCGCCAAGTGCTTCGAGAGGCTGGTCCTGGCACACCTCAAAGGCTGCCTACCCCCCACGTTGGATCCCTATCAGTTTGCCTACCGCAAGAACAGGAGTACGGAGGATGCCATCTCAACGGCACTTCACTCCGCCCTCTCCCACCTCGACAACAGAGACACTTACGTAAGAATGCTGTTCATCGATTACAGCTCAGCATTCAACACCATCATACCCTCTAAACTGATCACCAAACTCGGTGACCTGGGCATCGACCCCTCCCTCTGCAACTGGATACTGGACTTTCTAACCAACAGACCCCAGTCTGTTAGGTTAGACAAGCACACCTCTTCAACCCTCACCCTGAACACCGGCGTTCCACAGGGCTGTGTGCTGAGCCCCCTCCTCTACTCCCTCTTCACCTACGACTGCACACCTGTACATGGTACTAACACCATCATCAAGTACGCAGATGATACAACGGTGATTGGCCTCATCAGCAACAACGATGAGTCGGCCTATAGGGAGGAGGTCCAGCTCCTAGCAGCATGGTGCGCTGACAACAACCTGGCCCTTAACTCCAAGAAGACCAAGGAGCTCATTGTAGACTTCAGGAAGTCTAGGGGCGGCATGCACACCCCATCCACATTAACGGGAGGGAGGTGGAACGTGTTTCCAGCTTCAGGTTCCTGGGGGTCAACATCTCCGATGACCTCTCTTGGACCAACAATACCTCAACTCTGGTCAAGAAGGCTCACCAGCGTCTCTTCTTCCTGAGGAGACTAAAGAAGGTCCATCTGTCTCCTCGGATTCTGGTGAACTTCTACCGCTGCACCATCGAGAGCATCCTTACCAACTGCATCACAGTATGGTATGGCAACTGCTCTGTCTCCGACCGGAAAGCACTGCAGAGGGTGGTGAAAACTGCCCAACGCATCACCGGTTCCTCACTCCCCACCATTGAGTCTGTCCAAAGCAAGCGTTGTCTGCGAAGGGCGCTCAGCATCGCCAAGGACTGCTCTCACCCCAACCACAGACTGTTTACCCTCCTACCATCCGGGAGGCGCTACAGGTCTCTCCGTTGCCGGACCAGCAGGTCCAGGAACAGCTTCTTCCCTGCGGCGGTTACACTACTCAACACTGTACCTCGGTGACTGCCAATCACACCCCCCCCCCGGACACTCCTCCCACCAGGATTTATTAGATTTATTTATTTACTGCTCATATTTATGTCGCTCTTCTAGGGAGATGCTAACTGCATTTCGTTGTCTCTGTACTGTACACTGCACAATGACAATAAAGTTGAATCTGAATCGGACTTTCCACGTTGAAATTCTGACACATTTTTTCTTGGAAGCAAGCAAGTTTGTTCAGCATGTCTTTTGCAGAGGTTAACTGGACAATGGAACAAGACAACAGTTAGATATATTGGACTGGCCGTGCTGGGGAATTAGTCAAATGTTACTAGCAATCGGAAAAAGAGTTTTACAAATCTACTTGTTAATGTCTGACTATAAAGGCTGTAAAACTGCTTGTGTACAGGGGTGGTGTGAGTGTCATGAACCATGGCAACTCTGAATGGACCTCACAGCTTAAATGGTGGCAATGACTGGAAGGAGTTGCTTATAAAGAAGGGTTGCCTTTATAAACACTGAACACTGAAGAGTACAGCACAGGAACAGGCCCTTCGGCCCATAATGTCTGTGGCGAACACGATGATAAGACCAACTTATCTGCCTGTACATAACCCATATCCCTCCATTCCCTGCATATCCGTGCACAAACGCAAAAGTATCTTAAACACCATGGTCATATCTGCTCCACCACCATGGCACCCACTATCCCATGTGTAAAACACTTGCCCCCCGATCAACTCCTTGAAACTTTGCCCCTCTCACCCTAAAGCTGACTGTCTATCCCATCCATGTCTCTCATCATTTTATATACTTCTATCAGGTCTCCCCTCAACCTCTGGCATTCCAGAACACAATCCAAGTCTGTCCAATCTCTCCTGTAGCTAACACCACCTAATCCAGACATCATTCTGCACCCTCTCCAGATCCTCCACATCCTTCCTGTAATGTGGCGACCACAACTGTATGTAATGGTCCAAATTTAGCCGAACAAAAGTCCTGTAGAGCGACATGTACTTTACAGGGTATGGTACATAGTGTAAAACACAAAGTGCTGGAGGAACTCAGCGGGTCAGGCAGCATCTCTGGAGAACATGGATAGGTGATGTTTCAAGGTCGTGAAGCTTCTTCAGTCTGATTGTAATGGACACTACAATGTGAAATCTTGAAGGATGGTACCGACACTCAACATGGTCTGTCCATTCCCTCCACAGGTGCTGCCCGACCCGCTGAGTCACTCCAGCAGTGTGGATCGAATCGCTGTGTCTCTGTGGAAGTCAGAGGCCGTTCACGTACCTGCTTGGGACTGCACCGCAGCACTGTGGAACTCTGCTTTCCCGAGTCGTAACAATTGAGCGGATCGACTGGTGTAAGAATCACATGAAAGAGATGTCAGTGCCACCTGTAGACTCCACCAGTCACCCTCCTAATGTTCACCCATCGGGCAGAGTAGACCTCCCCTCTGCCCCTCACCCAGAGCTCCACCATGGTGCTCCCACCATGTGCAGCGTCAGACTGGGCGACCTGAAGTGTTCTCAATATTCCAAGTGTGGTCTCACCAACATTTACACAATTGTAACACAACATCTCAGCTGTTGTACTGAATGCCCTGACCAATGAAGGCAAACATGGCAAGTGCCTTCTTTGTCACCTTTTCACCCAATCAAATCTGTGATCCACAATTTCCCACCCAGAGGGCCATGTTAACCATCACTAATCAGTCCCCGCCGTCCCTTCCACAGCTTCTGCCTGACTTGGTGAGTGTTTCCGTCATCTCCAGTTTTGATTCCCTGAACATCAGCTCTCATCCCAAGTCTGCGTTTACCTTGACAGGCCTGGTGCATCTGTCCCGGCTCTGGGTGATATCCCGCTCCACAGACACAGAGGTAACTCCCAAAGGTGTTGCGACAAGTCATGTTGGCGCTGCACTGGTGCCCATGCTCGCATTCGTCCTTGCCTGTTGCAGAGAGGGACAGAGATACAAACATCAACAGCACGGATGGTGAGGAGCGAGAGACTGCGATTGACGAGGGAGTGATGCACAGAATCTGACAGGAGCTCACTCTCACATCCCTGTTACACTTCACCCACTCTCTGCCCGGCATGTTCTTACCCCACACTGAGGGCTGATCTCATAGAGGTGTATGAAATCATGAGGGGAATAGATAGGGTGAGTCTTTTATCCAGAGCAGGGGAATCAAAAACTACAGGTTTAAGAGGGGCATTTTAATAGGAAGCGGAGGGGCAACTGTTTCACTCAGAGGGGGGCAGATATATGCAATGAGGGGACAGAGGAGGTAATTGAGGCAGACTGGTCGGCATGGATGAGTTGGGCCGAAGGGCCTATTTCCGTGCTGTATAACTATGACTGTATGTCTCATAGACACAGGAGTCATTGGAAACACTCCTATTTCTCCGTTTTCGTCCAACATGTCAAGTAGGTGCGGGTTTGTCAGTTAATTAGCCTCTGTAAATTGCCTCTACTGTGTAGGGAGTGGAGAAGAAAGTGGGAGAATATAGAACTCATGCTGTATCTCTAAACTAAACCAAACTAAACTCCCAGACCTTGTGTGACATCCAGCTCTAACTCGGCCTATCTGGACGATACCACATGACCGCTGTTTCCAAGGGCACAGCCTGGTCCACATCTCCATCTCCCAATCCCCACACATTCAGATCCATGTCCAAAGTCAAGTTAAACCATTTGACTTGACCGCCTCCAGCGGGACCCAACTCCACGTTGGGCTCAGGCGCAGGTTGGGCTCTAATCAGGTTTGAATTTTGAATCTCAGTGGACAACAAATCCCAAGTGACCCTAGCCTTCTTTGAAAATACAATGACCTTCCTGTGGCCTTGGCTGAGGACAACGTCCATGAGATCCTTTGTTAATTCCAGGAATCTGCGGGATAATATGAAGGGTAGGCAACCCCAATGCCAACTTGAGACCCTTCACAATGGTAAACCTTGTTGTTCTCTGTTACCTGAGCACATTGTGTCTGGTCAGAGTATGTTGGTGGTGCAGGATAAAATCACCACAGTCTCCATCTACAAACTCATATTCACATCCCATCACAGCAGCGGGAATATGGGAAACAACTAATCATGAGTAATGGTGCTCACAAAAATGAACAAGTTGTCACAAATATACCATCGGTTTCTCTCACGTCCCCGGGGAAGGAGATCTGGTGTCCTCACCAGGTCAAGCCCACGTGACCTACGCACGAATGTGGTTGACTCTTCCTGTCCTCACCTTCACAGGTTTTATTTGCATGGAGTCCGGTGGACGAAGCTGATGCCTGAAACCCTGCGTTGCAGTTGCACTGGTAGGAACCCCTCGTGTTGGTACAAGTTGCGTTATGGTGACAGGGCGAGGATTCACACTCATCGATATCTGTGTAAACAGTGACAACAGAATCACGTTGTTTACTCGTTGATAACCTGGTGTGACAGGAGCTCACTCTCACATCCCTGTTGCTCTTCACCCACTCTCTGCCCAGCATGGTCTTACCCCACACTGAGGGCTGATCTTATAGAGATGTATGAAATCATGAGGGGAATAGATAGGATGAATGCACAGTCTTTTATCCAGAGCAGGGGAATCAAAAACCAGAGAACAGAGGTTTAAGAGAGGGGTAAATTTAATAGGAAGCTGAGGGGCAACTGTTTCACTCAGAGGGGGCAGATATATGGAACGAGGTGACAGAGGAGGTAATTGAGGCAGATTCTATAACAACATTTAACAGACACTTGGACAGGTACAGGGATAAGAAGTGCTCTGGGGGATATGGGCCAAATGTTTGTAAATATGATGAACTTAGATAGGGCATGTTGGTCGGCATGGATGAGTTGGGCCGAAGGGCCTGTTTCCGTGCTGTATGACTATGACTGAATGCCTCATAGACACAGGAGTCAATGGAAACACTCCTGATTCTCCGGTTTCCTTCAATATCTCAAGTAGGTGGGTTTGTCGGTTAATTAGCCTCTGTAAATTGCCTCTAGTGTGTAGGGAGTGGAGAAGAAAGTGGGAGAATATAGAACTCATGCTGTATCTCTGAACTAAACCAAACTAAACTCCCAGACATTGTGTGACATCCAGCTCTAACTTGGCCTATCTGGACGTTACCTCATGACCGCTGCTTCCAAGGGCACAGCCTGGTCCACATCTCCATCTCCCAATCCCCACACATTCAGATCCATGTCCAAAGTCAATTTAAACCATTAGACTTGACCGCCTCCAGCGGGACCCAACTCCAGGTTGGGCTCAGGCTCAGGTTGGGCTCTAACCAGGTTTGAATTTTGAATCCCAGTGGACAACAAATCCCAAGTGACCCCAGCCTTCTTTGAAAACACCACGACCTTCCTGTGGCCTTGGCTGAGGACAACGTCCATGAGATCCTTTGTTAATTCCAGGAATCTGCGGGATAATATGAAGGGTAGGCAACCCCAATGCCAACTTGAGACCCTTCACAATGGTAAACCTTGTTGTTCTCTGTTACCTGAGGACATTGTGTCTGGTCAGAGTATGTTGGTGGTGTAGGATAAAATCACCACAGTCTCCATCTACAAACTCAGATTCACATCCCATCACAGCAGCAGGAATATGGGAAACAACTAATCATGAGTAATGGTGCTCACAAAAATGAACAAGTTGTCACAAATATACCATCGGTTTCTCTCACGTCTCCAGGGAAGGAGATCTGGTGTCATCACCAGGTCAAGCCCACGTTACCAACGCACCAATGTGGTTGACTATTCTTGTCCTCACCTTCACAGGTCTTATTTGCATGGAGTCCGGTGGATGAAGCTGGTGCCCAAAACCCTTTGTTGCAGTCGCACTGGTAGGAACCCAGCATGTTGTTACAAGTTGCGTTATGGTGACAGGGCAAGGATTCACACTCATCGATATCTGTGTAAACAGTGACAATCATTAACAACAGAATCACATTGTTTACTTGTTGTTAACCTGGTGTGATCGCCAGGACTGGTCTCTGTGAACAGAACCACCAATGTGGTGATTCTATAATGACGCCTGTCGAGAGAGTGATGCACGGAGGGTGACAGGAGCTCACTCTCACGTCCCTGTTACTCTTCATCCACTCTCTGCCCGGCATGGACTTACCCCACACTGAGAGCTGACCTTATAGAGGTAAATGAAATAGGAGGGGAATAGATAGGGTGAGTGCACAGTCTTTATCCAGAGCAGGGGAATCAAAAACCAGAGGACACAGGTTTATGAGGGGCAAATTTAATAGGAAGCTGAGGGGCAACTGTTTCACTCAGAGGGGTGCAGATATATGGAATGAGATGACAGAGGAGGTAATTGAGGCAGATGCTATAATAACATTTAACAGACACTTGGACAGGTACAGGGATAAGAAGTGCTCAGTGGGATACGGACCAAATGTTTGTAAATGGGACTAACAGATGTGGCATGGATGAGTTGGGCCAAAGGGGTGTTTCCGTGCTGTATGACTCTATGACTGCATGCCTCATAGACACAGGAGTCATTGGAAACATTCCTGATTCTCCGCTTTCGTCCAAGATGTCAAGTAGGTGCGGGTTTGTCGGTTAATTAGCCTCTGTAAATTGCCTCTAGTGTGTAGGGAGTGGAGAAGAAAGTGGGAGAATATAGAACTCATGCTGTATCTCTAAACTAAACCAAACTAAACTCCCAGACATTGTGTGACATCCAGCTCTAACTCGGCCTATCTGGACGTTACCACATGACCGCTGCTTCCAAGAGCACAGCCTGGTCCACATCTCCATCTCCCAATCCCCACACATTCAGATCCATGTCCAAAGTCAAGTTAAACCATTTGACTTGACCGCCTCCAGCAGGACCCAAATCCAGGTTGTGCTCAGGCTCAGGTTGGGCTCTAAGCAGGTTTGAATTTTGAATGTCAGTGGACAACAAATCCCAAGGGACCCCAGTCTTCTTTGAAAACACTACGACCTTCCTGTGGCCTTGGCTGAGGACAACGTCCATGAGATCCTTTGTTAATTCCAGGAATCTGCTGGATAATATGAAGGGTAGGCAACCCCAATGACAACTTGAGACCCTTCACAATGGTAAACCTCGTTCTCTGTAACCTGAGGACATTGTATCTGGTCAGAGTATGTTGGTGGTGCAGGATAAAATCACCACAGTCTCCATGTACAAACTCATATTCACATCCCATCACAGCAGCGGGAATATGGGAAACAACTAATCATGAGTAATGGTGCTCACAAAAATGAACAAGTTGTCACAAATATACCATCGGTTTCTCTCACGTCTCCAGGGAAGGAGATCTGGTGTCCTCACCAGGTCAAGCCCATGTGATCAACGCACCAATGTGGTTGACTCTTCCTGTCCTCACCTTCACAGGTCTTATTTGCATGGAGTCCGGTGGACGAAGCTGATGCCTGAAACCCTGCGTTGCAGTTGCACTGGTAGGAACCCAGCGTGTTGTTACAAGTTGCATTATGGTGACAGGGCGAGGATTCACACTCATCGATATCTGTGTAAACAGTGACAATCATTAACAACAGAATCACATTGTTTACTTGTTGATAACCTGGTGTGACAGGAGCTCACTCTCACATCCCTGTTGCTCTTCACCCACTCTCTGCCCGGCATGGACTTACCGCACACTGAGGGCTGATCTTATAGAGGTGTATGAAATCATGAGGGGAATAGATAGGATGAATGCACAGTCTTTTATCCAGAGCAGGGGAATCAAAAACCAGAGGACAGAGGTTTAAGAGAGGGGTAAATTTAATAGGAAGCTGAGGGGCAACTGTTTCACTCAGAGGAGGCAGATATATGGAACGAGGTGACAGAGGAGGTAATTGAGGCAGATTCTATAACAACATTTAACAGACACTTGGACAGGTACATGGATAAGAAGTGCTCTGGGGGATATGGGCCAAATGTTTGTAAATATGATGAACGTAGTTAGGGCATGTTGGTCAGCATGGATGAGTTGGGCCAAAGGCCCTGTTTCCATGCTGTATGACTATGACTGAATGCCTCATAGACACAGGAGTCAATGGAAACACTCCTGATTCTCCGGTTTCCTTCAATATCTCAAGTAGGTGGGTTTGTCGGTTAATTAGCCTCTGTAAATTGCCTCTAGTGTGTAGGGAGTGGAGAAGAAAGTGGGAGAATATAGAACTCATGCTGTATCTCTGAACTAAACCAAACTAAACTCCCAGACATTGTGTGACATCCAGCTCTAACTCGGCCTAACTGGATGTTACCACATGACCGCTGCTTCCAAGGGCACAGCCTGGTCCACATCTCCATCTCCCAATCCCCACACATTCAGATCCATGTCCAAAGTCAATTTAAACCATTAGACTTGACCGCCTCCAGCGGGACCCAACTCCAGGTTGGGCTCAGGCTCAGGTTGGGCTCTAACCAGGTTTCAATTTTGAATCTCAGTGGACAACAAATCCCAAGTGACCCCAGCCTTCTTTGAAAACACTATGACCTTCCTGTGGCCTTGGCTGAGGACAACGTCCATGAGATCCTTTGTTAATTCCAGGAATCTGCGGGATAATATGAAAGGTAGGCAACTCCAATGCCAACTTGAGACCCTTCACAATGGTAAACCTTGTTGTTCTCTGTTACCTGAGGACATTGTGTCTGGTCAGAGTATGTTGGTGGTGCAGGATAAAATCACCACAGTCTCCATCTACAAACTCAGATTCACATCCCATCACAGCAGCGGCAATATGGGAAACAACTAATCATGAGTAATGGTGCTCACAAAAATGAACAAGTTGTCACAAATATGCCATCGGTTTCTCTCACGTCTCCAGGGAAGGAGATCTGGTGTCCTCACCAGGTCAAGCCCATGTGACCAACGCACCAATGTGGTTGACTCTTCCTGTCCTCACCTTCACAGGTTTTATATGCATGGAGTCCGGTGGACGAAGCTGATGCCTGAAACCCTACGTTGCAGTCGCACTGGTAGGAACCCCTCGTGTTGGTACAATTTGTGCTATGGTGACAGGGCGAGGTTTCACACTCATCGATATCTGTGTAAACAGTGACAATCATTAACAACAGAATCACATTGTTTACTTGTTGTTAACCTGGTGTGATCGCCAGGACTGGTCTCTGTGAACAGAACCAGCAATGTGGTGATTCTATAATGACGCCTGACGAAAGAGTGATGCACGGAGGGTGACAGGAGCTCACTCTCACGTCCCTGTTGCTCTTCACCCACTCTCTGCCCGGCATGGACTTACCCCACACTGAGAGCTGACCTTATAGAGGTAAATGAAATCATGAGGGGAATAGATAGAGTGAGTGCACAGTTTTTATCCAGAGCAGGGGAATCAAAAACCAGAGGACACAGGTTTAAGAGAGGGGCAAATTTAATAGGAAGCTGAGGGGCAACTGTTTCACTCAGAGGGGGGCAGATATATGGAATGAGGCAGATGCTATAATAACATTTAACAGACACTTGGACAGGTACAGGGATAAGAAGTGCTCAGTGGGATATGGACCAAATGTTTGTAAATGGGACTAACGTAGTTGGGGCATGGATGACTTGGGCCGAAGGGCCTGTTTCCGTGCTGTAGGACTCTATGACTGCATGTCTCATGGACACAGGAGTCATTGGAACCACTCCTGACCCTCCGCATTCGTCCAATATATCAAGTAGGAGCGGGTTTGTCGGTTAATTAGCCTCTGTAAATTGCCTCCAGTGTGCCGGGAGTGGAGAAGAAAGTGGGAGAATATAGAACTCATGTTGTATCTCTAAACTAAACCAAACTAAACTCCCAGACCTTGTGTGACATCCAGCTCTAACTCGGCGTATCTGGACGTTACCACATGACCGCTGCTTCCAAGGGCACAGCCTGGTCCACATCTCCATCTCCCAATCCCCACACATTCAGATCCATGTAGGAACCCATCGTGTTGGTACAGGTTGCTTGATTGTGACAGGGCGAGGATTTACACTCGTCGATATCTGTGTGAACAGAGAAACCCTTCACAATGGTAAACCTCGTTGTTCTCTGTTACCCGAGGACATTGTGTCTGGTCAGAGTATGTTGGTGGTGCAGGATAAAATCACCACAGTCTCCATCTACAAACTCAGATTCACATCCCATCACAGCAGCGGGAATATGGGAAACAACTAATCATGAGTAATGGTGCTCACAATAATGAACAAGTTGTCACAAATATACCATCGGTTTCTCTCACGTCTCCAGGGAAGGAGATCTGGTGTCCTCACCAGGTCAAGCCCACGTGACCTACGCACCAATGTGGTTGACTCATCCTGTCCTCACCTTCACAGGTCTTATTTGCACAGAGCCCGGTAGACGAAGCTGATGCCTGAAACCCTACGTTGCAGTTGCACTGGTAGGAACCCAGCGTGTTGTTACAAGTTGCGTTATGGTGACAGGGCGAGGATTCACACTCATCGGTATCTGTGTAAACAGTGACAATCATTAACAACAGAATCACATTGTTTACTTGTTGATAACCTGGTGTGATCACTGGGTCTGGTCTATGTAACCAGAACCAACGTGGTGGCTCTTAAATACTGCAGGAAATGTCCTTGGAAGTCAGTCGCTTACTTGCCTTGGTTGCTCCAACAGCTGCTTCCAGACATTTTTACCTTTATCAGCAAATAGGACAAGGGCTTCAGGCACTGGGAACACCACCACCTACAGGTTCCCCTCTGTCACGCACAACCCTATTTGGAAATACTTTGCTGGTCCTACATCATTATTGGGTCTAAATCATGGACCTCACCTTGTGAGCAACTAATATTCTGTTCCTTGAGCAGAGAAACAACCAGTTCCTCACCACCAACACACCCGCTGCTCTGGCTGAACCCACGGTTTGTGGGCCTGTACTTGTTGGAGTTTAGATGGATGATGGGGGCATCTCATTGAAACTTACTGAAGAATGAAAGGCCTGGATGGAAAGAATGTGGAGAGGCTGTTTCGACTAGTGGCCAAGTCTTCGAGTTTTTTTAAAGCGGAGCTACAGCTGCTTGGACCAGTTCCCGTCCCCTGCTTCCATGGGCTCTCCCCGCTCCATCGATCTGTTTCCCAGTGTTCAGTAGTGAGCTGAGCCTAGGCTGGAGCTTGGGACAGGAGTGACCACGGCTGCTCGCACTGCTGACCCGATGGGACATGTTCCTCAGCATGACACGGTCTCCATCCAAGGAACCTGGCTGGTCCTTAAACTCATCTCCCAATCTCTAATATATTTAGAATGAAAAGTAAGAAAAAGGCCTATTTAGGATTGATTGAACCCAGCTGACACAACCCACCGCCACCCTGTGCTATTTCTTTTGGAATTTGCACAGGGCAGCCGCCAGGAAATTACTCCTTAATTCCAGGGATCTGCAAAACAATTCTGGAGCATTCCCAATCCCATTCCCAATTTGAGATTTATTCTCCACTTCATGGTGATGTGAAGACCTAATCCTCACAGATCTTCAAACCTGTGTATCTTTGAAGCGTGGGAGGGAACCGGTGCACCCGGAGAAAACCCGCGCGGTCACGGGGAGAACGTGCAAACTCCATACAGACAGCATCCAGAGTCCATCGCTGCACTACTTTGCCACTGCGATGTTGTCTGTTACACAAGGACTCTGGTGTCTGAGTGTGTTGGTATGGGCCCATAGAGGTGGGCTGTAGAGGCTTTGCAGGACGCTCACTCTGCAAAGTCCTCAACCAGTCGGGCATTACGGGGCTGGCAAAGAAGAGGGCCATTCAATCTGCAAGCGAAGCCGCAGAGAAAGCCACTAGGGTGGTTTTTGATTAAGAGGGCTGATCCATGGGCGGTTGCTGCTGGGACACAAGTCAGGGCTTGATCAACCCAGGCTGGGTCACCTGGGCGAGGGGGTCTGATCTTGTGAGACCCGAAACACCCGATGACCCTAGGTCACATCATTGAGGATGCGTCCCAGCGCATCTAGAAGATGTATCTTTCACACAGTGGTACAGGGATTAAATCACAATAGTCATCTACAAAACTGGAATTCAAATCCCTCTACTCCAGCGGGAATTTAGAAAAATAATCATCAGTGATGGCACTCGTAAAATGAACAAAATGTCATGAAAACCCATTGGTTTCTCTAATCCCCTCCCTGGAAGGAAATCCGGTAATGTAACCAGCTCCAGCCGACATGATCAGAGTACCAATCTCTCTCAAAGTCCTCACCTTCACAGGTCTTATTTGCAGGGAGTCCGGTGGACGAAGCTGATGCATGAAACCCTGCGTTGCAGTTGCACTGGTAGGAACCCAGCGTGTTGGTACAAGTTGCGTTATGGTGACAGGGCGAGGATTCACAGTCATCGATATCTGTGTAAACAGTGAAAACCCTTCACAATTGTAAACGTTGTTCTATGTTACACGAGGACTCTGGTGTCTGGACAGAGTATGTTGGTGGCGCAAGGATAAAATCAGCACAATAATCATCTACAAAACTGGAATTTAAATCCCACCACAGTGGCGGAAATTTGGAAAACATCTAATCATCGGTAGTGGTGCTCACATAGATGAACAAGTTGTCGTGAAAACCCGTTGGATTTTCTCATGTCTCCAGGGAGGAAAATCTGGTGTCATCACAAGGTCAAGCCCACGTGACCAATACGCCAATGTGGTTGACTCTTAGAGTCCTCACCTTCACAGGTCTTATTTGCACGGAGTCCAATGGACGAAGCTGATGTCTGAAACCCTGCGTTGCAGTTGCACTGGTAGGAACCCAGCATGTTGGTACAAGTTGTGTTATGGTGACAGGGCACTGATTTATACTCATCGATATCTGTGTAAACAGTGACAATCGTTAACAACAAAAACACATTGTTTACTCATTGTTAACCTGGTGTGATCGCCAGGCCTGGTCTATGTAACCAGAACCAACGTGGTGACTCTTAAATACTGCAGGGAATGTGCTTGGAAGTCAGTCGATTACTTGCCTTGGTTGCTCCAACAGCTGCTTCCAGACATTTTTACCTTTATCAGCAAATAGGACAAGGGCTTCAGGCACTGGGAACACCACCACCCACAGGTTCCCCTCCAAGTCATGCACAACCCTATTTGGAAATACTTTGCTGGTCCTGCATCATTACTGGGTCTAAATCATGGACCTCACCTTGTGAGCAACTAATATTCTGTTCCTTGAGCAGAGACACAACCAGTTCCTCACCACCAGCACACTCGCTGCTCTGGCTGAACCCACCGTTTGTGGGCCTGTACTTGTTGGAGTTTAGATGGATGATGGGGGAATCTCATTGCAACTTACTGAAGAATGAAAGGCCTGGATGGAAAGAATATGGAGAGGCTGTTTCTACTAGTGACCAAGTCTTCGAGTTTTTTTAAAGCGTAAATTGATAGGTTCTTCATTAGTACAGGTGTCAGGTTTATGGGGAGAAGGCAAGAGAATGGGTTTGAGAGGGAAAGATAGATCAGCCATGACTGAATAGTAGTGACTGGGTGGTCCGAAATGCCTGTTTCCGCGCTGTATCTCAAAACTAAACAATAAATCCAACCTTCACAGTCCTCTGCAGTGATGCCATTTGTCGCAGCTGATGCATGAAACCCTGCGATGCAGTTGCACCGGTAGGAACCCGGCGTGTTGTCACAAAACGTGTTTTTGCCACAGGTTGCGGATTTGCATTCGTCAATATATGTGGGAACAGTGAAAACCCTTCACAATAGTAACACAGTTTGCACCCTGTTGCACTCTGTAACTATGTTGATAGAATGGAGCTGCTGGGCTTGTCTACTCTGGAATTTAGAAGGATGAGAGGCAATCTTATTGAAACATTTAAGATTATTAAGGGTTTGGACACGCTCGAGGCAGGAAACATGTTCCCGATGTTGGGGGCGTCCAGAACCAGGGGTCATACTTTAAGAATAAGAGGCAAGCCATTTAGAATAGAGATGAGGAAAAACGTTTTCACACAGAGGGTTGTGAATCTGTGGAATTCTCAGCCTCAGGCCAATTCTCTGGATGCTTTCAAGAGAGAGTTAGATAGAGCTCTTAAAGATAGCGGAGTCAGGGGATATGGGGAGAAGGCAGGAACGGGGTACTGATTGTGGATGATCAGCCATGATCACAGTGGATGGCAGTGCTGGCTTGAGGGACCTACTCCTGCACCTATTGTCTATTGTCTGGATGCAGCAACACACCGGCGTGTGCCTTAAACACAGAGCAGACCCTCGTTGGAACAAAGGATTAAGTGAAAGGTTGAGGGAGAAAGACAGGTGGAAGGAGTTAAGGAACAGATCTTCCTGGATCAAATGGAATTGAGGAACCAAATGGCCTTGGACAAGCCAGAAGCTGTGATGATTGCCCTCGATTCCATTGGACTGGAAGCTGTCTGCCGGTGAGAGTGGAAAGGTTGAGCAGTAACCCAGCCTTCTCTATCAGGGCAGTTGTGTAAAGAACCATGTCACGGTGTGGCTGGTGTGGGCGACATGGGGTGGTTGCAGACACAGGGTGTCCACTGCTCCGTTAATCTTTAATGTGGCTCCGAGCCCAGACCGGGTCTGGCCACATCTGGACCTCCGCAAATTGCCCCCTCCGCACGGAGCGAGACATGCAGGTACGGCCTTGCACCGTGTGGGACCAGCGAACTGGGACTGCAGTGAGCCCACCAGCTACAGCTTCTTGGACCAGTTCCCGGAGGTGGCATTGTACCGTCCCCTGCTTCCAAGGGCTCTCCCCGCTCCATCGATCTGTTTCCCAGTGTTTAGTAGTGAGCTGAGCCTAGGCTGGAGCTTGGGACAGGAGTGACCACGGCAGCTGGCACTGCTGACCCGATGGGACATGTTCCTCAGCATGACACGGTCTCCATCCAAGGAACCTGGCTGGTCCATAAACTCATCTCCCAATCTCTAATATATTTAGAATGAAAAGTAAGAAAAAGGCCTATTTAGGATTGATTGAACCCAGCTGACACAACCCACCACCACCCTGTGCTATTTCTTTTGGAATTTGCACAGGGCAGCCGCCAGGAAATTACTCCTTAATTCCAGGGATCTGCAAAACAATCCTGGAGCATTCCCAATCCCATTCCCAATTTGAGATTTATTCTCCACTTCATGGTGATGTGAAGACCTAATCCTCACAGATTTTCAAACCTGTGTATCTTTGAAGCGTGGGAGAGAACCGGTGCACCCGGAGAAAACCCACGCCGTCACGGGGAGAACGTGCAAACTCCATACAGACAGCATCCAGAGTCCATCGCTGCACTACTTTGCCACTGCGATGTTGTCTGTTACACAAGGACTCTGGTGTCTGAGTGTGTTGGTATGAGCCCATAGAGGTGGGCTGTAGAGGCTTTGCAGGATGCTCACTCTGCAAAGTCCTCAACCAGTTGGGCATTACGGGGCTGGCAAAGAAGAGGGCCATTCAATCTGCAAGCGAAGCCGCAGAGAAAGCCACGAGGGTGGTTTTGGATTAAGAGGGCTGATCCATGGGCGGTTGCTGCTGGGACACAAGTCAGGGCTTGATCAACCCAGGCTGGGTCACCTGGGCGAGGGGGTCTGATCTTGTGAGACCCGAAACACCCGATGACCCTAGGTCACATCATTGAGGATGCGTCCCAGCGCATCTAGAAGATGTATCTTTCACACAGTGGTACAGGGATAAAATCACAATAGTCATCTACAAAACTGGAATTCAAATCCCTCTACTCCAGCGGGAATTTAGAAAAATAATCATCAGTGATGGCACTCGTAAAATGAACAAAATGTCATGAAAACCCATTGGTTTCTCTAATCCCCTCCCTGGAAGGAAATCCGGTAATGTAACCAGCTCCAGCCGACATGATCAGAGTACCAATCTCTCTCAAAGTCCTCACCTTCACAGGTCTTATTTGCAGGGAGTCCGGTGGATGAAGCTGATGCCTGAAACCCTGCGTTGCAGTTGCACTGGTAGGAACCCAGCGTGTTGGTACAAGTTGCATTATGGTGACAGGGCGAGGATTCACACTCATCGATATCTGTGTAAACAGTGAAAACCCTTCACAATTGTAAACGTTGTTCTCTGTTACACGAGGACTCTGGTGTCTGGACAGAGTATGTTGGTGGCGCAAGGATAAAATCAGCACAATAATCATCTACAAAACTGGAATTTAAATCCCACCACAGTGGCGGAAATTTGGAAAGCATCTAATCATCGGTAGTGGTGCTCACAAAGATGAACAAGTTGTCGTGAAAACCCGTTGGATTTTCTCATGTCTCCAGGGAGGAAAATCTGGTGTCATCACAAGGTCAAGCCCACATGACCAATACGCCAATGTGGTTGACTCTTAGAGTCCTCACCTTCACAGGTCTTATTTGCACGGAGTCCAATGGACGAAGCTGATGTCTGAAACCCTGCGTTGCAGTTGCACTGGTAGGAACCCAGCATGTTGGTACAAGTTGTGTTATGGTGACAGGGCACTGATTTACACTCATCGATATCTGTGTAAACAGTGACAATAGTTAACAACAAAAACACATTGTTTACTCATTGTTAACCTGGTGTGATCGCCAGGCCTGGTCTATGTAACCAGAACCAATGTGGTGACTCTTAAATACTGCAGGGAATGTCCTTGGAAGTCGGTCGATTACTTGCCTTGGTTGCTCCAACAGCTGCTTCCAGACATTTTTACCTTTATCAGCAAATAGGACAAGGGCTTCAGGCACTGGGAACACCACCACCCACAGGTTCCCCTCCAAGTCATGCACAACCCTATTTGGAAATACTTTGCTGGTCCTGCATCATTACTGGGTCTAAATCATGGACCTCACCTTGTGAGCAACTAATATTCTGTTCCTTGAGCAGAGACACAACCAGTTCCTCACCACCAGCACACTCGCTGCTCTGGCTGAACCCACCGTTTGTGGGCCTGTACTTGTTGGAGTTTAGATGGATGATGGGGGAATCTCATTGCAACTTACTGAAGAATGAAAGGCCTGGATGGAAAGAATATGGAGAGGCTGTTTCTACTAGTGACCAAGTCTTCGAGTTTTTTTAAAGCGGAGATTGATAGGTTCTTCATTAGTACAGGTGTCAGGTTTATGGGGAGAAGGCAAGAGAATGGGTTTGAGAGGGAAAGATAGATCAGCCATGACTGAATAGTAGTGACTGGGTGGTCCGAAATGCCTGTTTCCGCGCTGCATCTCAAAACTAAACAATAAATCCAACCTTCACAGTCCTCTGCAGTGATGCCATTTGTCGCAGCTGATGCATGAAACCCTGCGATGCAGTTGCACCGGTAGGAACCCGGCGTGTTGTCACAAAACGTGTGTTTTTGCCACAGGTTGCGGATTTGCATTCATCAATATATGTGGGAACAGTGAAAACCCTTCACAATAGTAACACAGTTTGCTCCCTGTTGCACTCTGTAACTATGTTGATAGAATGGAGCTGCTGGGCTTGTCTACTCTGGAAGTTAGAAGGATGAGAGGCAATCTTATTGAAACATTTAAGATTATTAAGGGTTTGGACACGCTCGAGGCAGGAAACATGTTCCCGATATTGGGGGCGTCCAGAACCAGGGGCCATAGTTTAAGAATAAGAGGCAAGCCATTTAGAATAGAGATGAGGAAAAACTTTTTCACACAGAGGGTTGTGAATCTGTGGATTTCTCTGCCTCAGGCCAATTCTCTCTGCTTTCAAGAGAGAGTTAGATAGAGCTCTTAAAGATAACAGAGACAGAGGATATGGCGAGAAGGCAGGAACGGGGTACTGATTGTGGATGATCAGCCATGATCACAGTGAAAGGTGGTGCTGGGTCGAGGGGCCAAATGGCCCACTCCTGCACCTATTGTCTAATGTCTGGATGCAGCAACACATCGGCGTGTGCCTTAAACACAGAGCAGACCCTCGTTGGAACAAAGGATTAAGTGAAAGGTTGAGGGAGAAAGACAGGTGGAAAGAGTTAAGGAACAGATCTTCCTGGATCAAATGGAATTGAGGAACCAAATGGCCTTGGACAAGCCAGAAGCTGTGATGATTGCCCTCAATTCCATTGGACTGGAAGCTGTCTGTCGGTGAGTGGAAAGGTTGAGCAGTAACCCAGCCTTCTCTATCAGGGCAGTTGTGTAAAGAACCATGTCACAGTGTGGCTGGTGTGGGCAACATGGGGTGGTTGCAGACACAGGGTGTCCACTGCTCCGTTAATCTTTAACGTGGCACCGAGCCCAGACCGGGTCTGGCCACATCTGGACCTCCGCAAAATCGCCCCCTCCGCACGGAGCGAGACCTGCAGGTACGGCCTTGCACCGTGTGGGACCAGGGAACTGGGACTGCAGTGAGCCCACCAGCTACAGCTGCTTGGACAGTTCCCGGAGGTGGCATTGTACCGTCCCCTGCTTCCAAGGGCTCTCCCCACTCCATCGATCTGTTTCCCAGTGTTTAGTAGTGAGCTGAGCCTAGGCTGGAGCTTGGGACAGGAGTGACCACGGCTGCTGGCACTGCTGACCCGATGGGACATGTTCCTCAGCATGACACGGTCTCCATCCAAGGAACCTGGCTGGTCCTTAAACTCATCTCCCAATCTCTAATATATTTAGAATGAAAAGTAAGAAAAAGGCCTATTTAGGATTGATTGAACCCAGCTGACACAACCCACCACCACCCTGTGCTATTTCTTTTGGAATTTGCACAGGGCAGCCGCCAGGAAATTACTCCTTAATTCCAGGGATCTGCAAAACAATCCTGGAGCATTCCCAATCCCATTCCCAATTTGAGATTTATTCTCCACTTCATGGTGATGTGAAGACCTAATCCTCACAGATCTTCAAACCTGTGTATCTTTGAAGCATGGGAGGGAACCGGTGCACCCGGAGAAAACCCGCGCGGTCACGGGGAGAACGTGCAAACTCCATACAGACAGCATCCAGAGTCCATCGCTGCACTACTTTGCCACTGCGATGTTGTCTGTTACACAAGGACTCTGGTGTCTGAGTGTGTTGGTATGAGCCCATAGAGGTGGGCTGTAGAGGCTTTGCAGGATGCTCACTCTGCAAAGTCCTCAACCAGTTGGGCATTACGGGGCTGGCAAAGAAGAGGGCCATTCAATCTGCAAGCGAAGCCGCAGAGAAAGCCACGAGGGTGGTTTTGGATTAAGAGGGCTGATCCATGGGCGGTTGCTGCTGGGACACAAGTCAGGGCTTGATCAACCCAGGCTGGGTCACCTGGGCGAGGGGGTCTGATCTTGTGAGACCCGAAACACCCGATGACCCTAGGTCACATCATTGAGGATGCGTCCCAGCGCATCTAGAAGATGTATCTTTCACACAGTGGTACAGGGATAAAATCACAATAGTCATCTACAAAACTGGAATTCAAATCCCTCTACTCCAGCGGGAATTTAGAAAAATAATCATCAGTGATGGCACTCGTAAAATGAACAAAATGTCATGAAAACCCATTGGTTTCTCTAATCCCCTCCCTGGAAGGAAATCCGGTAATGTAACCAGCTCCAGCCGACATGATCAGAGTACCAATCTCTCTCAAAGTCCTCACCTTCACAGATCTTATTTGCACGGGGTCCGGTGGACGAAGCTGATGCCTGAAACCCTGCGTTGCAGTTGCACTGGTAGGAACCCAGCGTGTTGGTACAAGTTGCGTTATGGTGACAGGGCGAGGATTCACACTCATCGATATCTGTGTAAACAGTGAAAACCCTTCACAATTGTAAACGTTGTTCTCTGTTCCACGAGGACTCTGGTGTCTGGACAGAGTATGTTGGTGGCGCAAGGATAAAATCAGCACAATAATCATCTACAAAACTGGAATTTAAATCCCACCACAGTGGCGGAAATTTAGAAAGCATCTAATCATCGGTAGTGGTGCTCACAAAGATGAACAAGTTGTCGTGAAAACCCGTTGGATTTTCTCATGTCTCCAGGGAGGAAAATCTGGTGTCATCACAAGGTCAAGCCCACATGACCAATACGCCAATGTGGTTGACTCTTAGAGTCCTCACCTTCACAGGTCTTATTTGCACGGAGTCCAATGGACGAAGCTGATGTCTGAAACCCTGCGTTGCAGTTGCACTGGTAGGAACCCAGCATGTTGGTACAAGTTGTGTTATGGTGACAGGGCACTGATTTACACTCATCGATATCTGTGTAAACAGTGACAATCGTTAACAACAAAAACACATTGTTTACTCATTGTTAACCTGGTGTGATCGCCAGGCGTGGTCTATGTAACCAGAACCAACGTGGTGACTCTTAAATACTGCAGGGAATGTCCTTGGAAGTCAGTCGATTACTTGCCTTGGTTGCTCCAACAGCTGCTTCCAGACATTTTTACCGTTATCAGCAAATAGGACAAGGGCTTCAGGCACTGGGAACACCACCACCCACAGGTTCCCCTCCAAGTCATGCACAACCCTATTTGGAAATACTTTGCTGGTCTTGCATCATTACTGGGTCTAAATCATGGACCTCACCTTGTGAGCAACTAATATTCTGTTCCTTGAGCAGAGACACAACCAGTTCCTCACCACCAACACACTCGCTGCTCTGGCTGAACCCACCGTTTGTGGGCCTGTACTTGTTGGAGTTTAGATGGATGATTGGGGAATCTCATTGCAACTTACTGAAGAATGAAAGGCGTGGATGGAAAGAATGTGGAGAGGCTGTTTCTACTAGTGACCAAGTCTTCGAGTTTTTTTAAAGCGGAGATTGATAGGTTCTTCATTAGTACAGGTGTCAGGTTTATGGGGAGAAGGCAAGAGAATGGGTTTGAGAAGGGAAGATAGATCAGCCATGACTGAATAGTGGTGACTGGGTGGTCCGAAAGGCCTGTTTCTGCGCTGTATCTCAAAACTAAAGAATAAATCCAACCTTCACAGTCCTCTGCAGTGATGCCATTTGTCGCAGCTGATGCATGAAACCCTGCGATGCAGTTGCACCGGTAGGAACCCGGCCTGTTGTCACAAAACGTGTGTTTTTGCCACAGGTTGCGGATTTGCATTCGTCAATATATGTGGGAACAGTGAAATCCCTTCACAATAGTAACACAGTTTGCTCGCTGTTGCACTCTGTAACTATGTTGATAGAATGGAGCTGCTGGGCTTGTCTACTCTGAAATTTAGAAGGATGAGAGGCAATCTTATTGAAACATTTAAGATTATTAAGGCTTTGGACACGCTCGAGGCAGGAAACATGTTCCCGATATTGGGGGCGTCCAGAACCAGGGGCCATAGTTTAAGAATAAGAGGCAAGCCATTGAGAATAGAGATGAGGAAAAACTTTTTCACACAGATGGTTGTGAATCTGTGCAATTCTCAGCCTCAGGCCAATTCTCTCTGCTTTCAAGAGAGAGTTAGATAGAGCTCTTAAAGATAACAGAGTCAGGGGATATGGCGAGAAGGCAGGAACGGGGTACTGATTGTGGATGATCAGCCATGATCACAGTGAAAGTTGGTGCTGGGTCGAGGGGCCGAATGGCCTACTCCTGCATCTATTGTCTAATGTCTGGATGCAGCAACACACCGGCGTGTGCCTTAAACACAGGGCACACCCTCATTGGAACAAAGGATTAAGTGAAAGGTTGAGGTAGAAAGACAGGTGGATGGAGTTAAGGAACAGATCTTCCTGGACCAAATGGAATTGAGGAACCAAATGGCCTTGGACAAGCCAGAAGCTGTGATGATTGCCCTCGATTCCATTGGACTGGAAGCTGTCTGTCGGTGAGTGGAAAGGTTGAGCAGTAACCCAGCCTTCTCTATCAGGGCAGTTGTGTAAAGAACCATGTCACGGTGTGGCTGGTGTGGGCAACATGGGGTGGTTGCAGACACAGGGTGTCCACTGCTCCGTTAATCTTTAACGTGGCTCCGAGCCCAGACCGTGTCTGGCCACATCTGGACCTCCGCAAAATCGCCCCCTCCGCACGGAGCGAGACCTGCAGGTACGGCCTTGCACCGTGTGGGACCAGGGAACTGGGACTGCAGTGAGCCCACCAGCTACAACTGCTTGGACCAGTTCCCGGAGGTGGCATTGTACCGTCCCCTGCTTCCATGGGCTCTCGATCGATCTGTTTCCCAGTGTTTAGTAGTGAGCTGAGCCTAGGCTGGAGCTTGGGACAGGAGTGACCACGGCTGCTGGCACTGCTGAGCCGATGGGACATGTTCCTCAGCATGACACGGTCTCCATCCAAGGAACATGGCTGGTCCATAAACTCATCTCCCAATCTCTAATATATTTAGAATGAAAAGTAAGAAAAAGGCCTATTTTGGATTGATTGAACCCAGCTGACACAACCCACCACCACCCTCTGCTATTTCTTTTGGAATTTGCATAGTGCAGCCGCCAGGAAATTATTCCTTAATTCCAGGGATCTTCAAAACAATCCTGGAGCATTCCCAATCCCATTCCCAATTTGAAATATATTCTCCACTTCATGGTGATGTGAAGACCTTACACTCACAGATCTTCAAACCTGTGTATCTTTGAAGCGTGGGAGAAAACAGCTGCACCCGGAGAAAACCCGCGCGGTCACGGGGAGAACGTGCAAACTCTATACAGACAGCACCCAGAGTCCATCGCTGCACCACTCTGCCACTGTGATGTTCTCAGTTACACGAGGACTCTGGTGTCTGAGTGTGTTGGTATGGGCCCATAGAGGTGGGCTGTAGAGGCTTTGCAGGACGCTCACTCTGCAAAGTCCTCAACCAGTTGGGCATTACGGGGCTGGCAGAGAAGAGGGCCATTCAATCTGCAAGCGAAGCCGCAAAGAAAGCCACTAGGTGGCTTTGGATGAAATCTCCATTTTGTGGATAATTTAGGCCAGTATTCTCTGTGAGATGAAGTCCATACCTCACAGATCATCCCTGAACTGAGGCAGGAATTAAGAAAGTAATATCAGTATTGCTGCTCCCAAAAATGGGCACGTTGTCATGGAAACCCATTGGTTTCTCTGATGCCCACCCCCAGTGAATGATATCTGATCCCCTCACCAAGACTACCCAATGTGATCAGATGCACCAATGTCTCTTAAAGTCCTCACCTTGACAGATCTTCCCTCACCAGGTCAAGCCCATGTGACTAACGCACCAATGTGGTTGACTCTACCTGTCCTCACCTTCACAGGTCTTATTTGCACGGAGTCCGGTGGATGAAGCTGATGCCTGAAACCCAGCGTTGCAGTTGCACTGGTAAGAACCCAGCTTGTTGTTACAAGTTGTGTTATGGTGACAGGGCGAGGATCCACACTCATCGATATCTGTGTAAACAGTGACAATCGTTAACAACAAAAACACATTGTTTACTCATTGTTAACCTGGTGTGATCACCGGGCCTGGTCTATGTAACCAGAACCAATGTGGTGACTCTTAAATACTGCAGGGAATGTCCTTGGAAGTCAGTCGATTACTTGCCTTGGTTGCTCCAACAGCTGCTTCCAGACATTTTTACCTTTATCAGCAAATAGGACAAGGGCTTCAGGCACTGGGAACACCACCACCCACAGGTTCCCCTTCAAGTCATGCACAACCCTATTTGGAAATACTTTGCTGGTCCTGCATCATTACTGGGTCTAAATCATGGACCTCACCTTGTGAGCAACTAATATTCTGTTCCTTGAGCAGAGACACAACCAGTTCCTCACCACCAGCACACTCGCTGCTCTGGCTGAACCCACCGTTTGTGGGCCTGTTCTTATTGGAGTTCAAGATTCAAGAGAGTTTATTTTCATGTGTCCCTGATAGGACAATGAAATTCTTGCTTTGTTTCAGCACAACAGAACATAGTAGGCATGACTACAGAACAGATCAGTGTGTCCATATACCATTATATTAAATATATACACACATGAATAAATAAACTGATAAAGTGCAAATAACAGATAATGGGCTATTAATGTTCAGAGTTTTGTCCGAGCCAAGTTTAATAGCCTGATGGCTGTGGGGAACTAGCTATTCCTGAACCTGGTCGTTGCAGTCTTCAGGCTCCTGTACCTTCTACCTGATGGTAGCGGGGAGATGAGTGTGTGGCCCGGATGGTGTGGGTCCTTGATGATGCTGCCAGCCTTTTTGAGGCAGCGACTGCGATAGATCCCCTCGATGGAAGGGAGGTCAGAGCCGATGATGGACTGGGCAGTGTTTACTACTTTTTGTAGTCTTTTCCTCTTTTAGGTTTCTGCAGCAACACAGAGCAGAAGGATGAGGGGGAATGCAGAGGCCCCCTAACCAAGTCTGGTGTACGACAGCCCCCAATAAGAGCTTTTATGCACGACCTTACCATCACCACAGCATTGGTCCCAGGAAGTAGGTGGATCCTACCCAGTCTTTAGAAACCTATCACCTGGGTAAGGATGAGTTTCAAGCCAACAAAGTCAAGGTCCTTTGTGCTGAAGAAGGGGAAGGTGACTGACAAATTCCACTTCTCACCATCCGGAACTGCCATTCCCTCCATCACTGAGCAACCTGTCAAGAGTTTTGACGAACTCTGAAAGACTCTGCCGCCATTCAAAAGTCCATCGAAGACCTTGAAGCTTGGCTCACCAAAGTCGACAAGTCAGATCTGCCTGGCAGATTCAAGCCCTCGATCTATCGGCATTCCATCCTGCCCCGGGTCCTGTGGCCTCTGCTGGTTTACGCTGTTCCATTGACCACAGTTGAGTCCCTCGAAAGGAAGATGAGCGGCTTTCTCCGCAGGTGGCTTGGCCTTCCCCGCAGCCTCAACAGTGCAGCACTGTATGGGACCAGTAACATCTTGCAGCTCCCATTCAGTGGCCTCACGGAAGAGTTTATGGTGGCGCAAACAAGAGAAGCTCTGCAGTACAGGGACTCCAGGGACCGGAAGGTGTCATCGGCTGGCATCGAGGTGAGAACAGGGAGGAAATGGAGGGCGGAGAAAGCAGTGGAGGTGGCAGAGCCACGCCTAAGGCAAAAGAAATTGGTGGGAGTCATGGAAACTGGCAGAGCGGGTTTGGGATACTTCCCTAAGACACCGGTTGGCAAGACCCAGGGCAAGGAGAGACACCATCTAATCCAGTAAGAGGTCCGAGCAGGTGTGGAGGAAGAGCGTGTGAGCTGAAATTTCCACAGCACATCACAGCAACATCACTCCGGCCAGACATGATCATCACCTCCGAAGTGACAAAACAGCTGATCATTCTGGAGCTGACAGTACCCTGGGAAGAGCGTATTGAAGAGGCTAATGAGAGGAAACGCACAAAGTACCAGGAACTGGTGAAGATGTGCCAGGACAGAGCCTGCAAAGCCTCCACAGCTCACCTCTATGGGCTCATAGTATGAGCCCATAGAGGTGAGCTGTGGAGGCTTTGCAGGACGCTCACTCTGCAAAGTCCTCAACCAGTTGGGCATTACGGGGCTGGCAAAGAAGAGGGCCATTCAATCCGCAAGCGAAGCCGCAGAGAAAGCCACTAGGGTGGTTTTGGATTAAGAGGGCTGATCCATGGGCGATTGCTGCTGGGACACAAGTCAGGGCTTGATCAACCCCGGCTGGGTCACCTGGGCGAGGGGGTCTGATCTTGTGAGACCCGAAACACCCGATGACCCCAGGTCACTTCATTGAGGATGCGTCCCAGCGTATCTAGAAGATGTATCTTTCACACAGTGGTACAGGGATAAAATCACAATAGTCATCTACAAAACTGGAATTCAAATCCCTCTACTCCAGCGGGAATTTAGAAAAATAATCATCAGTGATGGCACTCGTAAAATGAACAAAATGTCATGAAAACCCATTGGTTTCTCTAATCCCCTCCCTGGAAGGAAATCCGGTAATGTAACCAGCTCCAGCCGACATGATCAGAGTACCAATCTCTCTTAAAGTCCTCACCTTCACAGATCTTATTTGCAGGGAGTCCGGTGGACGAAGCTGATGCCTGAAACCCTACGTTGCAGTTGCACTGGTAGGAACCCAGCGTGTTGTTACAAGTTGCGTTATGGTGACAGGGTGAGGATTCACACTCATCGATATCTGTGTAAACAGTGACAATCATTAACAACAGAATCACATTGTTTACTTGTTGTTAACCTGGTGTGATCGCCAGGACTGGTCTCTGTGAACAGAACCAGCAATGTGGTGATTCTATAATGATGCCTGACGAGAGAGTGAAGCAAGGATTGTGACAGCAGCTCACTCTCACGTCCCTGTTGCTCTTCATCCACTCTCTGCCCTGCATGGACTTACCCCACATTATTAACCACTTCCATGGAGCCATCGTGTCACAGAGCAATACAGCACACAAACAGACCCTTCAGCCCTAATCATCCATGCTGAGCTAGTTGTTTAGTCCTACTCAGCTATGCCTGACCCATA
Organism: Malacoraja senta; assembly: GCA_038087875.1. Lineage (NCBI taxonomy): Eukaryota > Metazoa > Chordata > Chondrichthyes > Rajiformes > Rajidae > Malacoraja > Malacoraja senta. Next base: position 6,163,806 of record CM075992.1, read on the forward strand.
CCCTTCCAATCCTTCCCTGTCCATGTACCTGTCAAAGTGTCTGATGTCGTAGGTACACAAAAATGCTGGAGAAACTCAGCGGGTGCAACAGCATCTATGGAGCGAAGGAAATAGGCAACGTTTCGGGCCGAAACCCTTCCCGATTTTCCAGCATCTGCAGTTCCTTCACGATTTTCCAGCATCTGCAGTTCCTTCTTAAACACTTTGTCTGATGTAGTATTTGTCCCACCTCGACCACTCCCTCTGGCAGCTCATTCCACTCTCACTCTGCGGAAAAGTTGTTCCTTCTCACCATATGCCTTGTTTTAGACTCTCCTATCCTGTGGAAAAGACTGTGGCTGTTCAACTTAGCCGAGGCCATAAAGCGTAGATTCAGCTGCACTTGGCACAAGAGTGGGGTCGAGTCATGTGCCTGGTAGTACTGTTGCCAGCGGCGCAGGTTCAATCCTGACCTCGGGTGCTGTCTATGTGGAGTTTGCCCGTTCTCCCTCTGACCGCGTGTGTTGTCTCCGGGTCCTCCGGTTTCCTTCCACATCCCAGAGACATGTGGGTTTGCAGTGTAAATGTCATCTGTGACGTTGCCCCTAGTGTGCAGGGAGTGAATGAGAAAGTGGCATAACATAGTGTTCACTCGTGTGAGCAGGTGATCGATGGTCAGCATAGACTCGGTGGGCAGAATGGCTTGCCTCCATGCTGTATCTCTGAACTAAACCAAACTAAAGTTCCAGACCTTGTGTGACATCCAGCTCTAACTCGGCCTATCTGGACGTTACCACATGACCACTGCTTCCAAGGGCACATCCTGGTCCACATCTCCATCTCCCAATCCCCACACATTCAGATCCATGGCCACACTCTGTGCATCCCTCCATACCCAATCGATGCATTCATTATTCGCACCTGGGTGGCACGGTGGCGTAGCGGTAGAGTTGCTGCCTTACAGCGCATGCAGCGCCGGGGACCCGGGTTCGATGCCACCTACGGGTGCTGTCTGCACGGAGTTTGCACGTTCTCCCCGTGACCCGTGTGGGTTTACTCCGAGATCTTTGCTTTCTTCCCACAGTCCAAAGACACAAAGGTATGTCAGTAAATTGACTTGGTATAAGTGTAAATTGTCCCTAGTGTGTGTAGGATGGTGTTTGTGTGTGGGGATCGCTGGTCGGTGCGGACTCGAAGGGCCTGTTTCTGCGCTGTATCTCTAAACTAAATTAAACTAAACCTTGAGATTCACTCTTCATTTTATTCTTATTGTATGTCCTTACCTTTATCAGGACATGAACATGAAATTACAGTTGTACGCTCAGCCTTGCATTGACACCAGTAGGATCCTTGAGTGTTGACACACAGGATGTCGGCTCCACATTGATCGCTTTCACATTCGTTGACATCTGTGAAAAGAGGGAAAAATCTTCACCATCTTATCATTGTTTGCTCTGCGCTACATGTGAGGGGTGGCCATCCAGGACAGAGAGGAATCCCCTTCACTCAGGGAAGTGGTAATGGTTGTAATTCTCCCCCCAAAGGGCTGTGACTGAGCACAATCAGGCAGAGATCCATGGACCATTGGACAATGAGGTGATCTAGGGATCTGATGTTAGTGCGGGGAAGTGGCTCTGTCGTAAAAGACTGGCCGATACCGCTTTGAACGGGCAAGCAGTAATGAGGGGCCGAAGGGTCTGCTCCCGCTGCTATATGTTCTTATATCAATGTTATGAACACATTTATACAGAAGATAGACACAAAAAGCTGGAGTAACTCAGCGGGACAGGCAGCATCTCTGGGAAGAAGGAATGGGTGACGTTTTGGGTCGAGACCCTCCTTACACACATTTATACATATACACACACTTAAATGGAAGCATTAGAAACACACATGTACACACGCAGGCTCATTTACCCACACGTATGAACATATACATTCATGAAACTCATTCATCTGACTGCTTTCCCCACTTTAATCTCAAGCACACCAGTTACCTGAGACAATTTAGCCCTCACCTGTACACTGCTTGTTGTCATTTGGATGAACTTTATAGCCTAATCCACACTGGCTCGTCTGGGATCGAACGACCATGCAGACACCACAGCTCACGAGAACTAGAAGAAACAAAACAAAGCAGTTAGACTTTTGTTCCCCCAATTTTGCTCCTGAAATCAAAGGACAACAACCCAATACAGGCATGAGCCCAGCGAGCGTTGACATTGACCATGGGAAGTAGACGGGCTGAAGGCAATGGGCTCCCTTCAGATGTGGAAAACGAGTCGTGGGATCAAAGGATCAACAGAGAGCTGTGAGTCTGTGGAATTCTCCGCCTCAGAGGGCGGTGGAGGCCGGTTCTCTGGTTACGTTTAAGAGAGAGCTAGATAGGGCTCTTAAAAATAGTGGAGTCAGGAGATATGGGGAGAAGGCCGGAACGAGGAACTGATTGGGGATGATCAGCCATGATCACATTGAATGGCGGTGCTGGCTCGAAGGGCCGAATGGCCTACTCCTGCACCTATTGTCTATTGTCTGTGTCGCTCCTTATTTTAAAACACTTCTATCTGGACTCCCCTCAACCTCCGATGTACCAGCGAAAACAGTCCAGGTCTGCCCAACCTCCTTATGGCTAATCCAGGCAGCATGCTGGCAAATTTCTTCTGCACCCTCTCCAAAAGCTTCACATCCTTCCTGTAATGTGGTGACAGCAATTGCACGCAACACTCCAAATGAGGCCACAGCAAAGTCCGATCAAGCTACATCATGACCACCGGAAGACTCTGATACTCGATGCCCTGACCGATGAAGACAAGGTAACCATACCCCATCTTTACCACTCTTTCTCAGTGGGGCGCCGTCCAGTTGGGTGCCCTTCCTGCAGCTGTCCGTCTTTTCACTTCTTTTTTTAATTTTTAGTATGTTAAAATAGTGTTTTGTTTTGGAGGTCTAGTCTTTTATGTGGGGGGTGGGGGGGGGGAAGGGGGAAATTGCTTTTCCTAGTCCCTACCTGGTCGGAGAGGCGGCTTTCCTCCGAGCAGCATCTTCGACCCGTCCTCGCGGCCTACCATCGGGCCTGGAGCGGCGTTTCCTGAGGGGACCGGCCAGAACCACGGCTTCGGGGGCGGCACAGCGCTGGAGCGCTATCGCGGAGCGGGCGATGCCTTGCCCAGGTCACCGCACTGGAGCTGGGTCCGCCGATTAGAACATCGCGGAGCTGCGGGTCTGTGGAGCGTCCAGCCGCGGGCAGTGGCGCTATCTTTAACATCGCGGAGCCTGGGATCACTCGCTGAGATCGCCAGTGGTGGAGCTCCGTCCAGCACGGCCTGTTGGCTTCGGAAGCCGCGGTCTCCGGTAAGGAAGCAGCCGTTCCAGGTATCCCAAGCCGCTGAGAGGGTTCTCCCGATGCCAGAACACCATCACCATCACCCAGCAAGAAGGGCCTGAAACATCGCGCCGCCATAGCGCCAATTGCAGAGGCCTAAATAAGCCCGACTATGGGTGGACAAGTTAAATTCCTTTATAATGTTATGTTGTATTCTTATTAATGTGCTTCAATGGCAACTCGAATTTCACTACAACAATTGGTGTATGTGACAATAAATGAACCTTTCAACCTACCTATTGACCGATGAAAGCATGTAAACCTTATGCCTTCTTTACCACATGTGTTGCCACTTTCAGGGAGCTTTTACATCAACCCATGGTGTCTGCTTCAGTTCACCCCAGACTTACAAGAAATGGCAGAGATGGTGTCCATTGTGGGTACAATATATATTTGGCTTTGCTGTCTTCAAGAAGTGAGATAAGATGTCGTTATTATTTGTGTAAATTTAGAAATAAGCAGCTCGCTTTCACAGAACAACCTCACTGGAAAAAGTGGTTTGTTATCTAGACATCGATGACGAACATTCAATAGAAAATGACACCATTTTATGTGTTTGGGGCAGATATCTAGATTTAGCAGTTGTCTCATATTTTCTCGAAACATTGAAGGAGGCCATTCAGCCCATTGAGTCTATGCTGGCTCTCGGAGCAATTCCACCCATTCCGACTATGTCCCTGTAACACATCCTCTCAAATCCCACACTCAGGACGATCTACAGTGGACAAGTAACCTACTGATCCTCACGTCTCTGGGATGTGGGAGAAAACCAGAGGAAATCCAAAGGGTCACAGGGAGAACGTGCAAACTTCAATTCCTACACTCTTGCCTCAACACTAATTGTTTTATGCGAAGCTAAGTCACCCGAGGATTTGCCCGTGTGAGAAGAATCTTTCCTGAGCATTTACTCAGATATAGGCTGTTCTGGAGCTTGGCCCCGAAACTATGAGCAAACCAGGGCAGAGGTTTGATCAAACTCACTCAAATGTTATAATGTAAGTGAAGGGAGACAGGGCAGGAGAGAATATCACCAACTAAATACAGAGGGAAGCTGTCCCATCACACAAACCACAGAAAGGGACAACACGGCTGAAATACAGAGTGAACCTGCCTCCACACTGTCCCATTAAACATCTCCTAGAACAGTGCTTCTTAAACTATTTCAGTGTCATTCACCCTTGAGTCTTCATCACAACATTTCATTCACACTCAACTAAATTTGATTATGTTTTTGGTAATTTTCGTCTTATTCTCCCTTGTGTAGAATTTTATACAAAAGTTATTTTGTCAAATGAGCAGAAAGATAAATTAACTCATTCACTCCAAAATAATGTCATTCCCCCTTGGGCGAACCATTCACCAGTTTAAGAGGCACTGTCGGGGTGGAAGATTGCAACTTTCACGTGGTCTGCCCTGTTTCGACTAATGCATTCAACTCGACTTGCACAAACGGAAGATCAAATAGAACAAGTTGTCCAACAACTTTAGGCTGTGCACGCCACACGAAAGAAGAAGAAGAAGAGGCACTGTCCAAGAACAACACGGCTTAAGTACAGAGTGAACCTGCCTCTACAGTATCCCATTAAACATCTCCAAGGACAGGGACAACATAGGCTAAATACAGAGTGAACCTGCCTCTACACTGTCCCATTAAACATTGCCTGGGTTAAATACAGTCAAACCGCCTCCATCCATCACACATTGCCAGGGACAGGGGCAACATGTGAGTTAAGGAGTGAGTGTTTTTTTCATGATCCTTCTGGAGGTTCAGCTTCATTGACCAAAGAACAGTACAGCACGAGAACAGGCCCTTCAGCCTACAATATGTGTGCAGAACATTATGCCAAGACCATCTCTTATCTAGAAACAAAGAACTGCAGATGCTGATTAATACGCAAAAGGACACAAAAGTGCTGGAGTAACTCAGCAGATCAGGCAGCGTCACTGAAGACGTTGCGGTTTGAGACCCTTTTTCAGATTCTGGAGAGGTCTGGAACACTGTTCCAACCATCACCTATCCATATCCTCCACAGATGCTGCCTGACCGGCTGACTCTGATACTCGATGCCCTGACCGATGAAGACAAGTATACCATATGCCATCTGTGAGTTCCTCCAGCACTTTGTGTTTTGCTCATGATTGCAGCATCTGCTTGTGTCTTTATTCAACATCAGTTTGCCAACTCCAATGCTCGCGCTGATAATGCCCGACACATATCCTCATTCATCCACTCGTCGAAAAGCCCCACGATAACTCGTTTAGACCGGGGCTGAGCTATGAAACCGTTGCCCACTCCCCCCACCTGGGTGCACCCACCTCCCCTCCCAGCCCCTGAGTCAGGAGAGGGGGGTGAAAGGAGAGGGCGGAGAGAGGGTGGGAGGAGAGGATAGATTGGACAAGAGAGGGAGGGGACTGGGAGATGGGAAGGGTTGGATAAGTGAAGGAAGGGAGATGAGGGGAGGGAAAGAGTGGGGAAGGAGTGGAGTGGGGAGCGGAAGGGAAGTATTGGAATGAATATTTACCCATTAGAGGCAAACAGCGGCCCATGTTGCTGAGACCTATTCTCTGCAGCATCACCCGCTCCTGTGTCAGCTGATTCTGAAAGCACCAGAATTTATACACAATCTGATCTCTCCATCACATCGAGCTAATCAGCGGGGAAAGGAAGTGAAACTCTTGTTGTCAGGCAAAGACAACTACACTGGTATTTGTTAGGCATCTCGATTGTGTCCCAGTGTCAGTTGGGCAGGAGCCCGAACGGCAGGTCTGGAACAGTGTGGTAACACGGCTTCCATCCATAGAGACACATTGACTCTACAACACACCAACGCCTCCAGTTGCTCAGGAGGTGAAGGACATTCAGCATGTCTCCAATGACCCTTCCCAATTCCTGCAGATGCATCAGAGAAAGCATCATATCAGGCCGCATCGTCACTTGTCACCCTGGAGATTAGAAGGATGAGAGGGAATCTTATTGAAACATATAAGATCATTAAGGGTTTGGACACACAGGAGGCAGGAAACATGTTCCCGATGTTGGGGGAGTCCAGAACCAGGGGCCACAGTTTAAGAATAAGGGGTAAGCCATTTAGAACAGAAACGAGGAAAAACGTTTTAACCCAGAGAGTTGTGAATCTGTGGAATTCTCTGCCTCAGAGGGCGGTGGAGGCCGGTTCTCTGGATACTTTCAAGAGAGAGTTAGGGCTCTTAAAGATAGCGGAATCAGGGGTTACGGGGAGAAGGCAGGAACGGGGTACTGATTGGGGATGATCAGCCATGATCACATTGAATGGCGGTGCTGGCTCAAAGGGCCGAATGGCCTACTCCTGCACCTATTGTCTATTGTCTATTGTCTGTCGCTCCTTATTTTAAAACACTTCTATCAGGACTCCCCTCAACCTCCGATGTACCAGCGAAAACAGTCCACGTCTGCCCAACCTCCTTATGGCTAATCCAGGCAGCATGCTGGCAAATTTCTTCTGCACCCTCTCCAAAAGCTTCACATCCTTCCTGTAATGTGGTGACAGCAATTGCACGCAACACTCCAAATGAGGCCACAGCAAAGTCCGATCAAGCTACATCATGACCAGCTGACTCTGATACTCAATGCCCTGACCGATGAAGACAAGGTAACCATACCCCATCTTTACCACTCTATCTATTGACCGATGAAGGAATGTATACGTTATGCCTTCTTTACCACTCTATCCACATGTGTTGCCACTTTCAGGGAGCTTTTACATCAACCCATGTTGTCTGCTTCAGATCACCCCAGACTTACAAGAAATGGCAGAGATGGTGTCCATTGTGGGTACAATATATAATTGGCTTTGCTGTCTTCAAGAAGTGAGATAAGATGTTGTTATTTTTTGTGTAAATGTAGAAGTAAGCAGCTCGCTTTCACAGAACAACCTCACTGGAAAAAGTGGTTTGTTATCTGGACATCGATGATGAACATTCAATAGAAAATGGCACAATTTTATGTGTTTAGGGCAGATATCTAGATTTAGCAGTTGTCTCATTTTTTTTGTGAAAGATTGAAGGAGGCCATTCAGCCCATCGAGTCTATGCTGGCTCTCGGAGCAAATCCCACACTCAGGACGATCTACAGCGGACAAGTAACCTACTGATCCTCGCGTCTCTGGGATGTGGGAGAAAACCAGAGGAAATCCAAAGGGTCACAGGGAGAACGTGCAAACTTCAATTCCTACACTCTTGCCTCAACACTAATTGTTTTATGCGAAGCTAAGTCACCCGAGGATTTGCCCGTGTGAGAAGAATCTTTCCTGAGCATTTACTCAGATATAGGCTCTTCTGGAGCTTGGCCCAGAAACTATGAGCAAACCAGGGCAGAGGTTTGATCAAACTCACTCAAATGTTATAATGCAAGTGGAGGGAGACAGGGCAGGAGAGAATATCACCAACTAAATACAGAGGGAAGCTGTCCCATCACACAAACCTGAGAAAGGGACAACACGGCTTAAATACAGAGTGAACCTGCCTCCACACTGTCCCATTAAACATCTCCTAGAACAGTGCTTCTTAAACTATTTCAGTGTCATTCACCCTTGAGTCTTCATCACAACATTTCATTCACCCTCGACTAAATTTTATTATATTTTTTGGTAAACGGCAAACTTAGTCATACCCGTGGGAACTCGGTTAAACTCTTGAACATAAACTTGGAATCTCGTACACAACCACGAGTCTGATTTTCTCTTTCACTCGGGGTCACTCGTGGGTCAACTCGCACCGTGAGACAGGGCCATTATTCTCTCGTGTATAATTTTTTATATATTTACACAAAGGAGTGGGAACATTTTTCCCGCCCCCCCCACCCCCACATCAGTCTGAAGAAGGGTCTCGACCCGAAACGTCACCTATTTCCTTCGCTCCATTGATGCTGCCTCACCCGCTGAGTTTCTCCAGCACTTTTGTCCAGCAACAAATTATGCACATATTTATATACATGCATACTTAAGTAGAAGCATTGGAAACACACTAGTGCGCACACACACACACACACACACACATGAAAATCATTCATCTGACTGCTTTCCCCCACTTTAATCTCAGGCAAACAGTAGTCACCTGAGAAAATTTAACACTCACCTATACACTGGGTTTTGTCATTTGGATCAACTTGAAGACCTGTTGGACATGTTTTTCTCTGGGATAGATCTGGGAACAGTCATTGCAGAAGGAATACTCTGGACTTGGAGCTCAGAGAAAATGACAACCACCATGGATGTAAGTCTGGCCAGTCCACCTCGCATGGGGAGTATTTAAATCCAAGTTGAGAGTCTTGTGATTTAGTGTAATAAATAATTAGTTGAAAGTGAATTAAATGTGCCGTTATTGCATATTAATTATGTGCCGGCATGTGTAGGTGACTTAGGTACTAATTAACACGCAACAAAATCTTTCCACTGTACCTCGGTAAATGTGGCAATAAACTGAACTAAAGTAATAAAAACTTTTTAAAAAGACTAAGTTGTACCAGATCATACTCTGAGAGTCTCTTTGTTCAACGCGTCTGTTGATATTTTACAGAGATAATAGGGTCAAGAATTATCAGCAGAAACGTGCACTAACATAATGTATAACCTCATGACCAGCCACATGTTCTCTGTAATGCTGTAACGTCTATATATTCTGCACTTGGTATCAAGGGGGGACCCGGTGTGGGGGGAGGGCCACCGAGAGAATAAAGAGGGACCCGGTGGGGGGGTGCGGGGCGTCGGGTCCCTAGGGATTTTTCTTCTGCAAAACCTCCACATCCTTCCTGTAATGGGGTCTGCAGTACTCCAAATTCAGGGTAACCAAAGTCTTATCGAGCTGCAACATAACTTCCTTATTCCTAACTCCTGACCTAGAAGAGTAAAGGTGTCTTGCTCCAATTACAAAAGGCCCTGATGATACAGAGCTAGAATATCATGTGTGGGTCTAGTCTATGTACCTGAGGAAGGGTCTCCTTCCTATAGGGCAGCAATGGTTCATTGGCTGACTGCTGGACTAGGGGCTGCTCTCTGAGGAAAGATTAAGCAGGAACGGATATGTGCAAAATATCGTCACTTGTCACTCTGGAGTTTAGAAGGATGAGAGGGCATCTTATTGAAACATTTAAGATCATTAATGGTTTGGACACGATAGAGGCAGGAAACATGTTCCCGATGTTGGGGGAGCCCAGAACCAGGGGCCACAGTTTAAGAATAAGGGGTAAGCCATTTAGAACGGAGACGACGAAACACTTTTTCTCACTGAGAGTTGTGAATCTGTGGAATTCTCTGCCTCAGAGGGCGGTGGAGGCCGGTTCTCTGGATACTTTCAAGAGAGAGTTAGATAGGGCTCTTAAAGATAGCGGAGTCAGGGGATATGGGGAGAAGGCAGGAACAGGGTACTGATTGGGGATGATCAGCCATGATCACATTGAATGGCGGTGCTGGCTCGAAGGGCCAAATGGCCTGCTCCTGCACCTATTCTCTATTGTCTATTGTTTTTTGACAACTCAGCCATCCAAGATAACAAGACGTTGCAGAGAATTGTGGACACAGCCCAGTCCATCACACAAACCAGCCATCCCTCATCCACTCTATCTGTACCTTACTGGAGACACATATAACTTCAGACACTGGAATCGTATGACCCACACATCTCCATAAAACTTTGTCCCTCTCACAAATATTCACTCTCCAATTTGAAAGTAGACAAAAATGCTGGAGAAACTCAGCGGGTGAGGCAGCATCTATGGAGCGAAGGAATAGGTGACGTTTCGCTCCATAGATAATGCCTCACTGGCTGAGTTTCCCCAGCATTTTTGTCTACCTTCGATTTTTCCAGCATCTGCAGTTCTTTCTTAAACTCTCGTATTTGATATTTCTATCCCGGGAAAATTTTCTGTCCACCCTATCTATGTCTCTCAAAATGTTATATCTTTCTATCAGATGTCCATGATCCTATTGTGTTCCATAGAAAACAATCCGTGTCTGTCCATCCTTCCTCTAGTTAATACCTCCTAATCCAAGCATCATTCTGGCAAACCTCCTCTGGGCCCTTTCCAAAGCCTCCATGCACTTCATCCAATGGGACGACCAGAACTGCACGCAATACTCCAAATGCAGTCTGACCAAAGTCCTATAAAGCCATAGATACATAGAAACATAGAAAATAGGTGCAGGAGTAGGCCATTCGGCCCTTCGAGCCTGCACCGCCATTCAATATGATCATGGCTGATCATCCAACTCAGTATCCTGTACCTGCCTTCTCTCCATACCCCCTGATCCCTTTAGCCACAAGGGCCACATCTAACTCCCTCTTAAATATAGCCAATGAACTGGCCTCAACTACCTTCTGTGGCAGAGAATTCCACAGATTCACCACTCACTGTGTGAAAAATGATTTTCTCATCTCGGTCCTAAAAGACTTCCTTAAACTGTGACCCCATTGTTCTGGACTTCCCCAACATCGGGAACAATCTTCCTGCATCTAGCCTGTCCAACCCCTTAAGAATCTTGTAAGTTTCTATAAGATCCCCCCTCAATCTTCTAAATTCTAGCGAGTACAAGCTGAGTCTATCCAGTCTTTCTTCATATGAAAGTCCTGCCATCCCAGGAATCAGTCTGGTGAACCTTCTCTGTACTCCCTCTATGGCAAGAATGTCTTTCCTCAGATTAGGAGACCAAAACTGTACGCAATACTCCAGGTGTGGCCTCACCAAGACCCTGTACAACTGCAGTAGAACCTCCCTGCTCTTATACTCAAATCCTTTAGCTATGAATGCTAACATACCATTTGCTTTCTTCACTGCCTGCTGCACCTGCATGCCTACTTTCAATGACTGGTGTATCATGACACCCAGGTCTCGTTGCATCTCCCCTTTTCCTAATCGGCCACCATCTGGTAGACCAATATCAAGAGACTGCAGATGTTGGAATCTTGGGCAAAGAACAAAGTGCTGGAGGAACTCGGCGGGTCAGGCAGCATCTGGGGAGGGAATGGACAGACAAAATCAAATGTTGGGTTTGTTGGATCAGCCTGGGACATGGGAGCAGGGTAAATACAATGGTTTCTGCCCCAGTGAATGGGTGAATGTGAGCCCTATACTGGAGATCATCTACAGTCTCTGCCAGACATGAGAGGCGCCCTCTGCCCTCCGGGGTCACTGGTGAAGATCTAACGCAGGCGGGTGTGACTAGTGTAGATGGGGCATCATGGACAAGTTGGGCCAAAGGGCCTGTTTCCGTTCTGTATGACTCTATTTGCTCATGGCTCTATAGACATGGAGGAGATGCTGTGACTAGATCCAAGGCTCCTTGTGTAAGGCCAACTGCAAGGTGTCAGAAGGCAACAAGTTGAACCAAGACAGGACATACACATTGAATGGCAGAGCCTTGGGGAATGGTGTTAAACAGAGATACCTAGTGACAACACTAGTGAAGGGAGATAAAGAGGACAAATGACTTTCTTGCCTTCATTGCCCATGGCATTGAGTACATTCATTCATCATTGAAAACATTAGCGACGCAGTGGTGCTGGTCTCCAACGGGAACGGTGACGGACGCACCACACATCTCAGTCCTCCAGTTCCTGCGGACTTCCGCCGCTGGAAGTGTAGGATTTTGGTGTGTGTGTGCTTTATCATCATTCCTTACAATGCCGTGTACGACAGTGATCGCAACTTCTACTGAAGTGTGGATGGCCGTTGGCTCGCTAGAAGCTCATCCGCCTTTTGACAGGTCTTGTTCTTGGTCCTGCTGGGGGTCCACAGCCCCCTCCTCACCTGGCAAACCAGGTGGGGGAGATGGTTTAGTCACAGACTATCCGACCATGGAGCAGGTAGCACCTGCGTGACGCGCAAATGACGCCCAAGTGGGACAGGCCCTTTAGACGTCCAGAGGAGATTTACAGGATGACTTGGTTAACGTATAAAGAGAGTTTTATGGTTCTGCACTTGTACCTGCTGGAGTTTAGAAGGATGAGGCGGATCTCAAATAAAAAAAATGTATTATTATTATTATCTCATTGAAACCGACCGGTTAATGAAAGGCCTAGAGTGGATGTGGAGAGGATGTCTCCAATGGTGGGAGAGTCTAGGACCAGAGGGCTCAGCCTCAGAATAAAAGGAGCTACCTTTAGAATGGAGATGAGGCGGGATTTCTTAAGCCAGAGGGTGGTGAATCTGTGGAATTCATTGCCACAGACAGCTGTGGAGGCCAAGTCAATGGATATTTTTAAAGCAAAGATTGACAGGTTCTTGAGCAGTAAGAGTGTCAAAGGTTACAGGGAGAAGGTAGGAGAATGGGGTTGAGAGAGAAAAATGGATCAGCCATGATTGAATGGTGGAGCAGACTCTGAGGAAGGGTCTCGACCCGAAACATCACCCATTCCTTCTCTCCAGAGATGCTGCCTGTCCCGCTGAGTTACTCCAGTATTTTGTGTCTACCTTGGGCCTAATTCTGCTCCTGTCTTATGATTCAATGAGAGACTGGATAGACTGGGAGTGTTTCCCTTGAGGGAAGGAAGGGGAGAGGTGACTTTTATGGAAGTTCATGGAATTATGAGAAATATAGATAGGAGAGATACTCATAGTCATTTCCCCAGGGTAGAGGAGTCTAAAGCTAGAGGGCATAGGTTAAAGGTGAAAGATTTAAAGAGACACCTGAGGGGCAAAGGTCAGTGGGTATATGGAACAAGCTACCAGAGAAGGTGCAAGAAGCAGGTGCAATTGTGACATTTTTAAGACATCTGAACAGGTACATGGATGGAGAGGATAGATTCAGTAGGATAGCAAAGTGCCAAAATAAATCAAATGGGATTAGTTTAGATGGACGTCTTGGTCAGCATGGGCAAGTTGGGCAGAAGGGCCTGTTTCTGCACTGTATAACTCCATGAATCTAAAAGGATTCACTTCAAGATGGAACAATCTCTGCAATCTTTCAGGTCCAAAGTCTGGACTAACAATCTAGATATTTTTACGAGGATGTCGCCAGGACTCAAGGGCCTGAGTTACAGGGAGAGGTTGGGCAGGCTAGGATTTTATTCCCTTGGAGCGCAGGAGGCCGAGGGGCAATCTTATAGAGGGGTATAAAACCATGAGGGGAAAAGATAGAATGAATGCAGAGGTAGACAAAAATGCTGGAGAAACTCAGCGGGTGAGGCAGCATCTATGGAGCGAAGGAAATAGGCGACATTTCAGGTCAAGACTCTTCTTCAGACTGATGTGGGGGTGGGAGGGGGGGGGGGCGGGAAGAAGAAAGGAAGAGGCGGAGACAGTGGGCTGTGGGAGAGCCGGGAAGGGGAGGGGAAAGAGGGGGAAATGCAGAGAGTCTTTTACCCAGGACAGAGAAATCGAGAACCAGAGGATATCGGTTTAGGGTGGGAAGGGGAAAGATTGAACAGAAAGCTTTTCGCACAGAAGAGTGGAGGTTTAGACGTCCAGAGGAGGTTTATGACAATGAACTCGGGGATGATTGGGTTAACGGATGAGGAGTGTGTTACAGCTGTAGGCCTGTATGTGCCAGGCCCAGATGGTGGTGGGCACATGGAAATAGCTGCCCGAGGGGGTTGAGGCAGGGACAACAAAACTAAACTAAACTAAACATTTAAAATACATTTCGACAGGCTTTACTGACTTGATGTTGCACTAAATGTTATTCACGTCATTCCCTCTCTCATGTGGATGGCTCGATTGTAATCATATATTATCTTTCCCCTGACGGGTTAGCACGCAACTAAAGCATTTCACTGTACCTCGGTACATGTGACAATAAACTAAACTAAGGCACATAGTTTTGTTTAGTTTAGGTTAGAGATACAGCGTGGAAACAGGCCCTTCAGCCCATCGAGTCGGCGCCGACCAGCGATCCCCGTACACGAACACTATCCTACACACACACGCTAGGGACAATTTACATATCTACCGAGCCAATTAACCTACAAACCTATACGACTTTGGAGTGTGGGAGGAAACTAAAGATCTCGGAGAAAACCCACGCAGGTCACGGGGAGAACGTACAAACTCCGTACAGACAGCACCCGTAGTCAGGATTGAACCCGGTCACTGGTGCTGTAAGGCAGCAACTCTACCGCTGCACCACCGTGCCGCTCTAAGGTACATTGATAGGTTTAGAGGCATATGGGCCAAATGTGGGCAGGTGGGACTAACGTAGTTGGGGGCACCTTGGTCGACATGGGCAAGTTGGGCCGAAGGGCCTGTTTCCGTGCTCTACGACTTTACGACTCTAAGAGATCGAAGTCAACAGTGAACATTAAATGGTGTCTTCAGTAATAGTGACAGTAAAACTGGGAGCGCATTGTAAAAACAAAAATGTCTTCTTTCAATAAAGGAAGTTTGCAGTCCCCACCCAGTGTGACCAACAGAGACAATGACAGTTGTCACCACAACTCTGATCAGAAGGATGTCAATGAAGATAAGCGAGCAACATGCAAGAGGTTGTGCACAAGGGCTGAGCTGAGCCGTGAATCAGTCCCCGGGGAGTCAGGGCCAGGGATACTGCGGGGTGGGGATGAGTGGCTGGCTGCACCACGGTAGTGCTGACCACTCTCCCCCGCCAGCTTCTCCCGCTGACCGCCGCCGGCCTCCGCACAGCTTCTGCTGGGAGGGTCTGCAGCAGAGCGAGGGATCCAGAGCAGTGGGGCCCCACTCTCACACTAGTGTCTGCACGCCCTTTAGTTCCTGCTCAAGAAACTGCAGGGCGTGTCAGCAACAGCATATCAGGAGATCTGGTGTCATCTCCTAAGGCAGCGAGAAAGCTAGAGCACATTAGTGCTGATGCTGGACCATGGCTTTGTATGGTCATGATGGGCTGAATGGCCTGTTTCCATCAAAGATAAACACTAATGCTGGAGTAACTCAGCGGGACAGGCAGCATCTCTAGAGAGAAGGAATGGGTGGCGTTTTGGGTCGTCACTCATTCCTTCTCTCCAGAGATGCTGCCTGTTACCCCAGCATTTTGTGTCTATCTTCAGTTTAAACCAGCATCTGCAGTTCCTTCCTACACGTTAGTCCTGTTTCTATGCTGTGTGTCCCAATAACTCACTACGACTGCAGCCAAAAGAAGAGGAGATAACAGCATATTTTACCCAGCGTAGGGGAATCAAGAACCAGAGGTCATGTTTAAGGTGAGAAAGGAAAGATTTGATAGGAACCTGAGGGGCAACTTTTCCACACAGAGGGTGGTGGGTGCGTGCCAAAGGTGTAGTTGAGGCAGATAACCACACTGAAAAGACATTTAGACCAATACATGGATAGAAAGGTTTGAAGGGATATGGGCCAACCACGGGCAGGTGGGACTAGCGTAGATGAGGCATCTTGGTCGCCATGTGCAAGTTGGGCCACAGGGCCAGTTTCTGTGCCTTAAGGGCCTGTCCCACTGCAGCGACCTAATTGGCGAGTTTAGAAGAGTTTAGGAGAGTTTGAAAAAGTGTAATGTTGAAGACCTCCTTCGACCTCCTTCGAACTCCTTCGACTATGTTGAAGACTAGCTTCGACTAGCTTCGGGAAAATTGGACACCGAATAGTGGAGAGTGAAGACGACCTCCTTCGATCTCCTTCGACCTCCCTTCGACTATGTTGAGGACTATCTACGACTACCTTCGACTACCTTCAATTACTTTCGACTACCCTCGATTACCTATGAATAACATGCCGACCTACTACGACTTACTCTGACTAAACCTACGAGTAAAAAAGATATCGATTTTTTCCATGGCGACCTTTTTTTACTCGCGGGCATTTTTCAGCATGTTGAAAAATACGCCGCGACCTAGCTGAGGCCTAGAGTACGCGGGGACTGCTCTCGAGCATGAAGGGGAGTTACAAAGACCTCCTAGGACCATGCTGCGAGTATGAGTCGAGGGCAAACTCTTCTGAACTCGCGGATCAGCTCGCCGCAGTGGGACAGCCCCTTTATGATTCTGCTGCAAAATGTTTACAACTTGCTTTACTCCATCACTGAGGATCCCCCTTCCAACTTCATTGGGTCTCTGATTCTTCGGTTTAGAGATACAGCATGGAAACAGGACATAGAAACATAGAAACATAGAAAATAGGTGCAGGAGGAGGCCATTCGTCCCTTCGAGCCTGCACCGCCATTCAATATGATCATGGCTGATCATCCAACTCAGTATCCTGTACCTGCCTTCTCTCCATACCCCCTGATCCCTTTAGCCACAAGGGCCACATCTAACTCCCTCTTAAATATAGAGTATGAACTGGCCTCAACTACCTTCTGTGGCAGAGAATTCCACAGATTCACCACTCTCTGTGTGAAAAATGTTTTTCTCGTCTCGGTCCTAAAAGACTTTCCCCTTATCCTTAAACTGTGACCCCTTGTTCTGGACTTCTCCAACATCGGGAACAATCTTCCTGCATCTAGCCTGTCCAACCCCTTAAGAATTTTGTACGTTTCTATAAGAACCCCCCTCAATCTTCTACATTCTCACGAGTACAAGCCAACTCCATCCAGTCTTTCTTCATATGAAAGTCCTGCCATCCCAGGAATCAGTCTGGTGAACCTTCTCTGTACTCCCTCTATGGCAAGAATGTCTTTCCTCAGATTAGGAGACCAAAACTGTACGCAACACTCCAGGTGTGGTCTCACCAAGGCCCTGTACAACATTCGGCTCCACCGAGTCCATGCTGATCATCGACTACCCATTCACATTAGTTCTACGTTGTCCCACTTTCTCTACACACTAGGGGGGGGGCAATTTACAGAGGGCCAATTAACCTACCAACCTGCACATCTTTGGGATGTGGGAGGAATCCGGAGCACCCGGAGGAAACCCAGGCCGTCACAGAGAGACCGTGCAAACTCTATACACGCACAGCACCCGAGGTCAGGATCGAACGTGGGTCGCTGGAACTGTGAGGCAGCAGCTCTACCTGCTGCACCATTGTGCTGCAGCATAGTCATTGCACATAATTGTTTGGACACCCACAACTGGCTTGTTCATCCTTGTTTGGTCAAAATTCTTTGGTCAGAGTTTGACCTTTAGTCATTGAGTTACACATGGTGCAGGTTTCAATGATTGAATGGTCAAAGAATCATACAGCATGGATAATGGCCATTCAGCCCAACTCGCCCACACCACCCAACATGTCCCATCTACACTAGTCCCACCTGTCTACATTTGGCCCATATTCCTCTAAACCTATCCCAATCATGTACCTGTCCAAATGCTTTTTTAGTTCATGTTCATAAGTTCTTAAGTTATAGGAGCAAAATTAGGCCATTTGGCCCATCAAGTCTACTCTGCAATTCAACCATGGCTGATCTATCTCTCCCTCCTAACCCCATTCTCCTGCCTTCTCACCGTAATCCCATATTGTTAAATGTTAAAACGTAATGTTAAAACATAATGAGTTTAGAAGAATGAGGGGGGACCTCATTGAAACGTACAGAACAGTGAAAGGTTTGAATAGAGTGGATGTGGAGAGGATGTTTCCACTAGTGGGAGAGTCTACGACTAGAGGTGATAGCCTCAGAATTAAAGGAGGTTCTTTTAGGAAGGAGATGAGGAGGAATTTCTTTAGTCAGAGGGTGGTGAATCTGTGGAATTCTTTGCCATAGAAGGCTGTGGATGCTGTCAATGGATATTTTGTAAGGCAGAGATAGATAGATTCTTGATTAGTACGGGTGTCAGGGGTTATGGGGAGAATAGGATTGGGAGGGAGAGATAGATCAGCCATGATTGAATGGCGGAGTAGACTTGATGGGCCGAATGGCCTAATTCTGCTCCTATCACTTATGATCTTATAAATGTTGCAATTGTAGCTGCAATCTTTGTATGGTCCACGGTGAATGATCTCAAAGACTCCGACCCTAATATTCATCAACTATCTACACCTGCTAAGGTCTCTTTGGAATTTCAGGATCCTATTGACACGACTGACAAAGCCACCTACACAGTTCCTGTCAGCATCCTCAGATACACCACCTCCCATTACATCAGCTGAGATCTTTATGCCTATTGTGTGTCGTTGAGAGCACTGAAGCCATCCGTGCAGTGCACACAGACCCAATGTCCTCACTCCCCACCTCCGCATATTAACCCGTTCCTCGCCCAAGTCATCCCCACTCCCATCAGGCAAAAGATTATAAGATCAACAATGATAGGAGAAGAATCGGGCCATCGGCCCATCAAGTCTACACCACCATGGCTGATCTATCTCACCCTCTTAATCCCATTCTCCTGCCTTCTCCCCATAACCCCTGACACCCGTACTAATCAAAGGTATATAAGTGTGAAAACGCACACCTCCAGATTCGGGGATAGTTTCTTCCCGGCTGTTATCAGGCAACTGAATCATCCTACCACAACCAGAGAGCAGTGCTGAACTACTATCTACCTCTTTGGCGACCCTCGGACTATCCTTTACCAGACTTTGCTGGCTTTACCTTGCACTAAACGTTATGTCCTTATCATGTATTTGTACACTGTAAATAGCTCGATTGTAATCATGTTTCCGCTGACTGATTAACAGGCAACAAAAAGGTTTTCGCTATGCCTCGGTACTCGTGACAATAAACTAAACTGTAAAATGGACAGAGTGTTACAATAGGCACAAAGGGGGGCGGTTAATGAAGGGCGAAGCAGAGAATGGGGCGGATGACAGCTCTCCCGGTCACAGTGCTGGGGTGTCACCTGTCGCTCAGCACAAGCTTTGTTGCTAAATGTCAGGAGTGTTTGGGACAATTACAGCGTTGACTGACGCGGACCACTGCCGTGCCCGGGAGTGGCGGCGCCGCAGTGTGTATATCTCCGCTAGCTGGGGGCTCAGGCTCGTCCCAGTCCCACCACACCCGCACCGGCGTCGCAGCTCGGAGCCCGTGTCTCTGACAGCCAGCGTCTGAGCGGCAAGATGTGCAAGGGCTTTGCCCCCCTCGCCCAGCGCCTGCATCGAGAGGTATTTGTCTCCCCCTCTCCCAGCCTCCCCCACACACGCTCGCTGCGTGGTCGCAGGAGGCACAACAGCGAGGAGGAGGAGGGGGGGGTCGGTGTGTTACGGGCTGGTGGTTTAGATCCCACACCAGTGATTTGTGATATTGCCTAGGCTGAGGGTCCCGTAGTGGCTGTATGGTGGAGATTGCACTGATGCACAGCTGCATTGGTGCTGGATACACTGGTGGGGGGCTTCACTGGTGGATGGCTGCACTGGTAATGACTGCACTGGTGGAGGTCTGTACCAGTGTATGTTGCACTGGTGAAAGTATGTACTGGTGCATGCTGCACTATGTTGCTTCACTGTTGGAGAGCTGCACTAGTGGGGGCTGCATTAGTGGACGCTGTTTTGATGGAGGGGTTGCTATGGTGCTGGATACACTGGTGTGGGGCCTGCACTAGTGCCGAACAGCGCCGGTGAAGGGCTGCAATGGGAAAGAGCAGCACTGGTGGAAAGCTGCGCTGGTGGAAAGCTGCACTGGTCGAGAACTGCACTGGCGGAGGCTGCATTAATGAGGAGCTGCACCGATGAAGGCTGCACAAGTGGACAGCTGCACTGGTGCTGTCCACACGGGTGCCGACTGCATTGGTGGAGGGTGCACTAGTTGAGGCCTGCTCTGTGAGCCCGGACGCCCACTGGCACTCGGTGCTCTGGTCATTAACTCGCGGGCATGTCTTTACTTCTCTGTTAAAGGGCCAAAGAGATGAAGGTCCATCTGGGGCAGTTGCTGCTCAAATCCAAGGCTACCGGTGAAGGCGGCCGCGTTTCTGCATGGATGCTGGTGGTGGGGAGAGATATAGCACACACTGATGAATGCAGACGACCGCACTGTTGCGGGGGCACCTGTTGATTTGTAGTCCTTGTAATAATAATGGCCTCACACCATGTCAGGTTATGTAGAGTTTATTAGGAATAAGCAACACTAGTTCTCACTTGGGAGTTCACTTTAAGACTAACGAAATGCAGCAGAGCACGGGGCTAACAAGCTAGTGGAGTAACTACAAATGCATGACTCATAGCATGAGCCACTAATCTACAGCACCCGAGTAGTGGAGAGGAGGGGGGAGAATAGACGGGCTGGTGATTTTAGTTTAATTTTGTTTAGTTTAGAGATACAGCGTGAATACAGGCCCTCCTTCTTCTTCTTCTTGCGTGTGGCGTGCACAGCCTAAAGTTGTTGGACAACTTGTTCTAGTTGATCTTCCGTTTGTGCGCGTCGAGTTGATTGCATTAGTCGAAACAGGGCAGACCACGTGAATCTTCCACCCCAATACAGGCCCTTCAGTCCACTGACTCCGTGCTGGAGGTGAGGGGGGCAAGATTTAATAGCAACCAGAGGGGTAACTTTTTCACACAAGGGCGGTGGGTGCATGGAACGAGCTGCCAGAGGAGGTAGTCTAAAGCTAGAGGGCATAGGTTAAAGGTGAAAGATTTAAAGAGACACCTGAGGGGCAAAGGTCAGTGGGTATATGGAACAAGCTACCAGAGAAGGTGCAAGAAGCAGGTGCAATTGTGACATTTTTAAGACATCTGAACAGGTACATGGATGGAGAGGATAGATTCAGTAGGATAGCAAAGTGCCAAAATAAATCAAATGGGATTAGTTTAGATGGACGTCTTGGTCAGCATGGGCAAGTTGGGCAGAAGGGCCTGTTTCTGCACTGTATAACTCCATGAATCTAAAAGGATTCACTTCAAGATGGAACAATCTCTGCAATCTTTCAGGTCCAAAGTCTGGACTAACAATCTAGATATTTTTACGAGGATGTCGCCAGGACTCAAGGGCCTGAGTTACAGGGAGAGGTTGGGCAGGCTAGGATTTTATTCCTTGGAGCGCAGGAGGCCGAGGGGCAATCTTATAGAGGGGTATAAAACCATGAGGGGAAAAGATAGAATGAATGCAGAGGTAGACAAAAATGCTGGAGAAACTCAGCGGGTGAGGCAGCATCTATGGAGCGAAGGAAATAGGCGACATTTCAGGTCAAGACTCTTCTTCAGACTGATGTGGGGGTGGGAGGGGGGGGGGGCGGAAGAAGAAAGGAAGAGGCGGAGACAGTGGGCTGTGGGAGAGCCGGGAAGGGGAGGGGAAAGAGGGGGAAATGCAGAGAGTCTTTTACCCAGGACAGAGAAATCGAGAACCAGAGGATATCGGTTTAGGGTGGGAAGGGGAAAGATTGAACAGAAAGCTTTTCGCACAGAAGAGTGGAGGTTTAGACGTCCAGAGGAGGTTTATGACAATGAACTCGGGGATGATTGGGTTAACGGATGAGGAGTGTGTTACAGCTGTAGGCCTGTATGTGCCAGGCCCAGATGGTGGGCACATGGAAATAGCTGCCCGAGGGGGTTGAGGCAGGGACAACAAAACTAAACTAAACTAAACATTTAAAAATACATTTCGACAGGCTTTACTGACTTGATGTTGCACTAAATGTTATTCACGTCATTCCCTCTCTCATGTGGATGGCTCGATTGTAATCATATATTATCTTTCCCCTGACGGGTTAGCACGCAACTAAAGCATTTCACTGTACCTCGGTACATGTGACAATAAACTAAACTAAGGCACATAGTTTTGTTTAGTTTAGGTTAGAGATACAGCGTGGAAACAGGCCCTTCAGCCCATCGAGTCGGCGCCGACCAGCGATCCCCGTACACGAACACTATCCTACACACACACGCTAGGGACAATTTACATATCTACCGAGCCAATTAACCTACAAACCTATACGACTTTGGAGTGTGGGAGGAAACTAAAGATCTCGGAGAAAACCCACGCAGGTCACGGGGAGAACGTACAAACTCCGTACAGACAGCACCCGTAGTCAGGATTGAACCCGGTCACTGGTGCTGTAAGGCAGCAACTCTACCGCTGCACCACCGTGCCGCTCTAAGGTACATTGATAGGTTTAGAGGCATATGGGCCAAATGTGGGCAGGTGGGACTAACGTAGTTGGGGGCACCTTGGTCGACATGGGCAAGTTGGGCCGAAGGGCCTGTTTCCGTGCTCTACGACTTTACGACTCTAAGAGATCGAAGTCAACAGTGAACATTAAATGGTGTCTTCAGTAATAGTGACAGTAAAACTGGGAGCGCATTGTAAAAACAAAAATGTCTTCTTTCAATAAAGGAAGTTTGCAGTCCCCACCCAGTGTGACCAACAGAGACAATGACAGTTGTCACCACAACTCTGATCAGAAGGATGTCAATGAAGATAAGCGAGCAACATGCAAGAGGTTGTGCACAAGGGCTGAGCTGAGCCGTGAATCAGTCCCCGGGGAGTCAGGGCCAGGGATACTGCGGGGTGGGGATGAGTGGCTGGCTGCACCACGGTAGTGCTGACCACTCTCCCCCGCCAGCTTCTCCCGCTGACCGCCGCCGGCCTCCGCACAGCTTCTGCTGGGAGGGTCTGCAGCAGAGCGAGGGATCCAGAGCAGTGGGGCCCCACTCTCACACTAGTGTCTGCACGCCCTTTAGTTCCTGCTCAAGAAACTGCAGGGCGTGTCAGCAACAGCATATCAGGAGATCTGGTGTCATCTCCTAAGGCAGCGAGAAAGCTAGAGCACATTAGTGCTGATGCTGGACCATGGCTTTGTATGGTCATGATGGGCTGAATGGCCTGTTTCCATCAAAGATAAACACTAATGCTGGAGTAACTCAGCGGGACAGGCAGCATCTCTAGAGAGAAGGAATGGGTGGCGTTTTGGGTCGTCACTCATTCCTTCTCTCCAGAGATGCTGCCTGTTACCCCAGCATTTTGTGTCTATCTTCAGTTTAAACCAGCATCTGCAGTTCCTTCCTACACGTTAGTCCTGTTTCTATGCTGTGTGTCCAATAACTCACTACGACTGCAGCCAAAAGAAGAGGAGATAACAGCATATTTTACCCAGCGTAGGGGAATCAAGAACCAGAGGTCATGTTTAAGGTGAGAAAGGAAAGATTTGATAGGAACCTGAGGGGCAACTTTTCCACACAGAGGGTGGTGGGTGCGTGCCAAAGGTGTAGTTGAGGCAGATAACCACACTGAAAAGACATTTAGACCAATACATGGATAGAAAGGTTTGAAGGGATATGGGCCAACCACGGGCAGGTGGGACTAGCGTAGATGAGGCATCTTGGTCGCCATGTGCAAGTTGGGCCACAGGGCCAGTTTCTGTGCCTTAAGGGCCTGTCCCACTGCAGCGACCTAATTGGCGAGTTTAGAAGAGTTTAGGAGAGTTTGAAAAAGTGTAATGTTGAAGACCTCCTTCGACCTCCTTCGAACTCCTTCGACTATGTTGAAGACTAGCTTCGACTAGCTTCGGGAAAATTGGACACCGAATAGTGGAGAGTGAAGACGACCTCCTTCGATCTCCTTCGACCTCCCTTCGACTATGTTGAGGACTATCTACGACTACCTTCGACTACCTTCAATTACTTTCGACTACCCTCGATTACCTATGAATAACATGCCGACCTACTACGACTTACTCTGACTAAACCTACGAGTAAAAAAGATATCGATTTTTTCCATGGCGACCTTTTTTTACTCGCGGGCATTTTTCAGCATGTTGAAAAATACGCCGCGACCTAGCTGAGGCCTAGAGTACGCGGGGACTGCTCTCGAGCATGAAGGGGAGTTACAAAGACCTCCTAGGACCATGCTGCGAGTATGAGTCGAGGGCAAACTCTTCTGAACTCGCGGATCAGCTCGCCGCAGTGGGACAGCCCCTTTATGATTCTGCTGCAAAATGTTTACAACTTGCTTTACTCCATCACTGAGGATCCCCCTTCCAACTTCATTGGGTCTCTGATTCTTCGGTTTAGAGATACAGCATGGAAACAGGACATAGAAACATAGAAACATAGAAAATAGGTGCAGGAGGAGGCCATTCGTCCCTTCGAGCCTGCACCGCCATTCAATATGATCATGGCTGATCATCCAACTCAGTATCCTGTACCTGCCTTCTCTCCATACCCCCTGATCCCTTTAGCCACAAGGGCCACATCTAACTCCCTCTTAAATATAGAGTATGAACTGGCCTCAACTACCTTCTGTGGCAGAGAATTCCACAGATTCACCACTCTCTGTGTGAAAAATGTTTTTCTCGTCTCGGTCCTAAAAGACTTTCCCCTTATCCTTAAACTGTGACCCCTTGTTCTGGACTTCTCCAACATCGGGAACAATCTTCCTGCATCTAGCCTGTCCAACCCCTTAAGAATTTTGTACGTTTCTATAAGAACCCCCCTCAATCTTCTACATTCTCACGAGTACAAGCCAACTCCATCCAGTCTTTCTTCATATGAAAGTCCTGCCATCCCAGGAATCAGTCTGGTGAACCTTCTCTGTACTCCCTCTATGGCAAGAATGTCTTTCCTCAGATTAGGAGACCAAAACTGTACGCAACACTCCAGGTGTGGTCTCACCAAGGCCCTGTACAACATTCGGCTCCACCGAGTCCATGCTGATCATCGACTACCCATTCACATTAGTTCTACGTTGTCCACTTTCTCTACACACTAGGGGGGGGGCAATTTACAGAGGGCCAATTAACCTACCAACCTGCACATCTTTGGGATGTGGGAGGAATCCGGAGCACCCGGAGGAAACCCAGGCCGTCACAGAGAGACCGTGCAAACTCTATACACGCACAGCACCCGAGGTCAGGATCGAACGTGGGTCGCTGGAACTGTGAGGCAGCAGCTCTACCTGCTGCACCATTGTGCTGCAGCATAGTCATTGCACATAATTGTTTGGACACCCACAACTGGCTTGTTCATCCTTGTTTGGTCAAAATTCTTTGGTCAGAGTTTGACCTTTAGTCATTGAGTTACACATGGTGCAGGTTTCAATGATTGAATGGTCAAAGAATCATACAGCATGGATAATGGCCATTCAGCCCAACTCGCCCACACCACCCAACATGTCCCATCTACACTAGTCCCACCTGTCTACATTTGGCCCATATTCCTCTAAACCTATCCCAATCATGTACCTGTCCAAATGCTTTTTTAGTTCATGTTCATAAGTTCTTAAGTTATAGGAGCAAAATTAGGCCATTTGGCCCATCAAGTCTACTCTGCAATTCAACCATGGCTGATCTATCTCTCCCTCCTAACCCCATTCTCCTGCCTTCTCACCGTAATCCCATATTGTTAAATGTTAAAACGTAATGTTAAAACATAATGAGTTTAGAAGAATGAGGGGGGACCTCATTGAAACTACAGAACAGTGAAAGGTTTGAATAGAGTGGATGTGGAGAGGATGTTTCCACTAGTGGGAGAGTCTACGACTAGAGGTGATAGCCTCAGAATTAAAGGAGGTTCTTTTAGGAAGGAGATGAGGAGGAATTTCTTTAGTCAGAGGGTGGTGAATCTGTGGAATTCTTTGCCATAGAAGGCTGTGGATGCTGTCAATGGATATTTTGTAAGGCAGAGATAGATAGATTCTTGATTAGTACGGGTGTCAGGGGTTATGGGGAGAATAGGATTGGGAGGGAGAGATAGATCAGCCATGATTGAATGGCGGAGTAGACTTGATGGGCCGAATGGCCTAATTCTGCTCCTATCACTTATGATCTTATAAATGTTGCAATTGTAGCTGCAATCTTTGTATGGTCCACGGTGAATGATCTCAAAGACTCCGACCCTAATATTCATCAACTATCTACACCTGCTAAGGTCTCTTTGGAATTTCAGGATCCTATTTGACACGACTGACAAAGCCACCTACACAGTTCCTGTCAGCATCCTCAGATACACCACCTCCCATTACATCAGCTGAGATCTTTATGCCTATTGTGTGTCGTTGAGAGCACTGAAGCCATCCGTGCAGTGCACACAGACCCAATGTCCTCACTCCCCACCTCCGCATATTAACCCGTTCCTCGCCCAAGTCATCCCCACTCCCATCAGGCAAAAGATTATAAGATCAACAATGATAGGAGAAGAATCGGGCCATCGGCCATCAAGTCTACACCACCATGGCTGATCTATCTCACCCTCTTAATCCCATTCTCCTGCCTTCTCCCCATAACCCCTGACACCCGTACTAATCAAAGGTATATAAGTGTGAAAACGCACACCTCCAGATTCGGGGATAGTTTCTTCCCGGCTGTTATCAGGCAACTGAATCATCCTACCACAACCAGAGAGCAGTGCTGAACTACTATCTACCTCTTTGGCGACCCTCGGACTATCCTTTACCAGACTTTGCTGGCTTTACCTTGCACTAAACGTTATGTCCTTATCATGTATTTGTACACTGTAAATAGCTCGATTGTAATCATGTTTCCGCTGACTGATTAACAGGCAACAAAAAGGTTTTCGCTATGCCTCGGTACTCGTGACAATAAACTAAACTGTAAAATGGACAGAGTGTTACAATAGGCACAAAGGGGGGCGGTTAATGAAGGGCGAAGCAGAGAATGGGGCGGATGACAGCTCTCCCGGTCACAGTGCTGGGGTGTCACCTGTCGCTCGGCACAAGCTTTGTTGCTAAATGTCAGGAGTGTTTGGGACAATTACAGCGTTGACTGACGCGGACCACTGCCGTGCCCGGGAGTGGCGGCGCCGCAGTGTGTATATCTCCGCTAGCTGGGGGCTCAGGCTCGTCCCAGTCCCACCACACCCGCACCGGCGTCGCAGCTCGGAGCCCGTGTCTCTGACAGCCAGCGTCTGAGCGGCAAGATGTGCAAGGGCTTTGCCCCCCTCGCCCAGCGCCTGCATCGAGAGGTATTTGTCTCCCCCTCTCCCAGCCTCCCCCACACACGCTCGCTGCGTGGTCGCAGGAGGCACAACAGCGAGGAGGAGGAGGGGGGGGTCGGTGTGTTACGGGCTGGTGGTTTAGATCCCACACCAGTGATTTGTGATATTGCCTAGGCTGAGGGTCCCGTAGTGGCTGTATGGTGGAGATTGCACTGATGCGCAGCTGCATTGGTGCTGGATACACTGGTGGGGGGCTTCACTGGTGGATGGCTGCACTGGTAATGACTGCACTGGTGGAGGTCTGTACCAGTGTATGTTGCACTGGTGAAAGTATGTACTGGTGCATGCTGCACTA
>CM075992.1:6191371-6226574 GCA_038087875.1 Malacoraja senta
TCAATGTCGGTCTCCACGGACATCCTGAGACCCTGTTCCGTCTGCCACCTGCAACAGAGGGATAGCGGGGAAACACACCACATCAGTGCCAAGCCGTGCAACAAGGTAGGATCACCATGGGTCAACATGGGTTACTCTTTAGGCATTAGAGATACACCAACCAAAGATCAGTTCAGTTTAGTTTATTGTCACATGTACCAAGGTACAGTGGAAAGCTTTTTGTTGCATGCTAACCAGTCAGCGGGAAGACAATACATGATTACGATCGAGCCATTTACAGTGTATAGACACCTGATGAGGGAATAACGTTTCGTGCAAGGTAAAGCCAGCACCCTCCATAGACGTGCAGGTTTGTAGGTTAATTGGCATCTGTCAATTGTGTGTAGGATAGTGCTAGTGTTCGCTGTTGGGCGAAGGGCCCTGTTCACGCACTGTCCAGCAATCTTTGGAGGTTGGGGGAAACCGGAGCACCCGGAGAAAACCCACACAGTCACTAGGAGAACGTACAAGCTCTTTATAGAAAACACCGTGGTCAGGAAACCCGGGCCTCTGGCGCCGTCTTCTTGTCGAGTCCACACACAAGATTAGAAGTTGTTTAGCCGCAGCTGAACACACTCTCGGCATCTGCATGCAATGGTGTCTGTCTTCTTGTGCGTGGTGGTGGAAAGATTGGTGGAAACAGGGCCGCGACGTGAACGCTCTTTCCTTGACCCCTCTGGCGCTGTAAGGCAGCAACTCTACCGCTGTGCTACAGTGATGGCCCAACTCATTTCTCCCTTTACCCGTCCCTCCTCTCCCCTCCTATCTTTTCTTCCTTCATCTGGTTTTACATCTTGCATATATACGTTTTCACTGACTGGATAGCACATTAGAAAAAGCTTTTCACTGTACCTCGGAACATGTGACAGAATATACAGAACTAGACTTCTTCTCTTATCTCATCTCACACTATTTGTCTTTTCACCTCTAGCCGTTGTCCCATCACCCCCAACTTCACCTGTATTCACCTATCACTTGCCAGACTTTGTACAACATCCACCTCTCTTCCAGCTTCACCACCCCCCCCCCACGTACAATCAGTCTGAAGAAGGGTCTCCATCAGAAATGTAACCCATCCACATTCTCCAGAGCTGCTGCCTGCCCAGCTGAGTTACTCCAGCATTGTGTCGTTTGAATGGCATAGATTGGCCTAATTCAGCTCCTAGAACTTATGAAATGTTGCTTCAAAGTTGCTGCTTTTTAAAGTAGGGAATCATTTGGTGTCAGGAGCGGTGTCAGGACAGATGAGGGTCCTGAGCACAGTGTCCTTCTGTGTCCTTTTGTTGTGGGGGTGGGGGGGGGGGGGGAGAATGTACTCACTTGCTTTGGAAGTCCTCGGCTGCCAGCTTGGCATTGTCGATCTCCAGAGCGATGGTGGAGTTCTCTATGATGCTTTGCTGTATCTAGGAGAGATGAAAAGGAGTAAGGTCACCGGAGGACGTTGGAGATCGAGCAACAGCAGGCAGTCCCATTAACACCGGGAAGTATCAGAAACACCATCACAGGAGTTGGCATTGAGCTGAAGACATTTTTTTTTAATAAAAAATAATGTCTTTAATTACTATCACGACACAAGACAAAACCATGGTGACACGCCCACCACCATATTACAAAATCACCAAATTATTCAGGCACTATATTTCCAAACAGCCATGTTACAATATACTAAAGAACTACTACACAACTAAGTCCCTCTCTAACACCACCCGGGCGCGGACGTAACCCCGTAAAAGGGGCAGGCACCCGGCTCGGGCAAAGCCCTCTTCCGCCTGGCAATGTGACTTGTTGATGGCCAGCTTGACCAGGCCCAGGAGCAACCCAACCAGGACATCTTCAGCCCATGGGCTGAAGGCAATGGAGGAAGAGAAACAAGGGTCCCAACCCTTTATCCCAGATCCCTGGGCACTGCGCTCAATCATTTTTACTCAGGATCCTCATCCCTCCTGACACTGCGCCTGACATCAAATAATTCCCTACTTTAAAAAGCAGCAACTTTGAAGCAACCTTTCATATGCTCTAGGACCTGGTTAGGCCATTCAGCCCATCAAGTCTACACCATTCAATCGACACAAAATGCTGGAGTAACTCAGCGGGAGAGGCAGCATCTCTGGAGAGAAGGAATGGGTGACGTTTCTTCTTCAGGCCGATCTATCTTTCCCTCTCAACCCCATTCTCCAGCCTTCTCCACACAACCCCTGACCCTCGTACTAATCAAGAATCTGTGAATCTCCACCTTAAAAATATCCTTTGATGGAGGATTGAATGGAGGAGGAGGCTTGATGGGCCGAATAGCCAAATTATGAATTTATGGGCTTGCAAAGCTGCCGCAAGTAAGAATGTCATCGTTCCTGTTGTGGTATATACAACAACAACCACTTTTAGCTCTTAATCAGAAACCTATCAAATGCCTTTAGAACCAACTATTGTGAGAAAAGAACAGCTTCACACCTATCTCCACCACCCTAGTGTGTGTGTAGGGTAGTGTTAATGTGCGGGAATCGCTGTTTGGTGTGGACCCGGTGGGCCGAAGGGCCTGTTTCCGCGCTGAATAGAGACATAGAAACATAGAAAATAGGTGCAGGAGGAGGCCATTCGGCCCTTCGAGCAGCACCGCCATTCATTGTGATCATGGCTGATCATCCCCTGTCAATAATGCCTGCCTTCTCCCCATATCCCTCGACTCCACTAGCCCCAAGAGCTCTATCTAACTCTCTCTTAAATCCATCCAGTGACTTGTCCTCCACTGCCCTCTGTGGCAGGGAATTCCACAAATTCACAACTCTCTGGGTGAAAAGGTTTTTTCTCACCTCAGTCTTAAATGACCTCCCCTTTATTCTAAGAACCTCCCCTTTATTCGAGGAATCTATAAACTAAACTAAACAGATCGAATCCGCACAGATATTGGGTTGGAGTACCAACTGCTCATTTTGGTGGGGAAAACAAAAATAAAATGCTTAAAGGAAGAAAAACGTAGAAAGGAGCACAAGAAATCTAAAGCTCGTTGCAGATAAAACAAAAGATTCCCACATCAGGAGCAGGTCATGAAGACAGACAATGGGGTGTGGTCCTTTTGTCAAAGATTATGCAAATCTTACTGCAAAAAAAAATACTCAAAGTGCTGGAGTAACTCTGCACGGTGGCGCAGCGGTAGAGTTGCTGCCTCACAGCACCAGCGACCCGGGTTCGATCCTGACTACGGGTGCTGTCTGTACGGAGTTTGCACGTTCTCCCTGTGACCTGCGTGGGTTTTCTCCGAGACCTCCGATTTGCTCCCACACTCCAAAGACGTACAGGTTTGTAGGTTAATTGGCTTGGTATCATTGTAAATTGTCCCTAGTGTGCCGGACTCGCTGGTCGGCAAGGACTCGTTGGGCCGAAGGGACTGTTTCTGCCCTGTATCTCTAAACTAAACTGAACCGGTCAGACAGCAGCTCTGGAGAACATGGGCAGGCGATGTTTTGCATGGGGACCCTTCATCAGAACTTAAACCTATCCACGTTCTCCAGAGATGCTGCCTGACCTGCTGAGTTACTCCAACACTCTGTGTCTTTTAAAATACTTTAGTATTGGTGTTTGAATGATTGATTGAAAGATACAGCACGGAAACAGGCGTTTCAGCCCATTGTGTCCATCGATCACCCATTCGCACTATTCTATGCGATCCCACTTTCTCATCCACTCCCTACACACTAGGGGCAATGTACAGAGGGCCGAATAACCTGCAACCCCGCCCGGCTTTGGATGATGATGATGATATACCTTTAATAATCCTTTACAGGAAATTACAGTGCCACGACAGCTTCAAGACAGACATAACACCACACATTTCCTCAAATAGCTTCCATACTTAACAAGTTAAAATACAAGTTAAAATACAAGTTAAAATACAATTAATGGAAAAAAAAAGTGCAGTTATTTATGCGCATTGTATAATCTTATCGCAGCTGGTAAGCAGGACTTCCTATGTCTCTCAGTTTTGCACATTGGTGCAATCAGTCTCTGACTGAAGATGCTGCTCTTGATCACCTTCAGGGCATGGAGTGGGTGAGTGGGGTTGGTCATTATTGAACCCAGTTTGTTCAGAGTTCTAGCCTCTGCCACCTGCTGGACCGTTCGTTGCTCAGCCCCCGACCACTGAGCCGGCCTTCCTGATCAGCTTGTCCAGTCTGTTTTTGTCCGCTATGCGGGCGCCATCTCCCCAACAGGCCACCGCAAAAAACAGAGCACTGGCCACCACTGAATGGTAGACACTGCACAGTAGGGGTTGGCAGATGTTAAATGACCTCAGCCTCCTTAAAAAATACAGTCGGCTTTGTCCCTTCCTGTACACCGCCTCCATATGACACTTCCAGTCCCGCTCACTGTCAAGCTGCACACCAAGGTACCTGTGGTTAGCGACCACCTCCACCTCAGTGCCCTTAATGGTGATTGGTGTTGCTTGAGTCCTCCTCCTCCCCCTCCCCCTCCTGAAGTCCACAACTATCTCCTTGGTTTTTGTGGTGTTAAGATGGAGGTTATTGTGTGCACTCCACTCCACAAAGTTACTTATTATGTCTCTATACTTGGCAGCCCAGACCATCACACAAACCAGTCTGAAGATGGGTCTCGACCCGGAACGTCACCCATTCCTTTTCTCCAGAGAATCCATCTTTTTCTGTCTATCTTCGGTTTAAACCAGCGTCTGCAGTTCCTTCCCACACAAACCAACTTCCCTTCTATTGAGTCCATCTACACCTCATGCTGCCCCGGCAAGGCCAGCAGCATAATCAAGGACGAGTCGCACCCTGGCCACTCCCTTTTCTCCCCTCAGGCAAAAGGTATAGAAGGGTGAAAACGCACACCAAACAGATTCAGGAACAAATTCTTCCCAGTTGTTATCAGGCAACTAAACCATCCTACCACCACCAAAGAGCAGTCCTGAACTACTATCCACCTCATTGGTGACCCTCGGACTATCCTTGACAGGTACACAAAAATGCTGGAGAAACTCAGCGGGTGAGGCAGCATCTATGGAGCGAAGGAAAAAGGCAACGTTTCGGGCCGAAACCCTTCTTCAGACTGTCGTAGAGTTGGAGGGCAGGGGGGATCACAGAGATGGGGCAGTTAGAGAGGTCGTTGTGGAACTTTCTCCGGAGAGAGGAGGAGAACTTTTTCAAAGTAGACATACCTTGAGGAGATTTCGCAGTGGAGTAGACAAAGTGTTAAAGAAGGAACTGTAGATGCTGGAAAATTGAAGGTACACAAAAATGCTGGAGAAACTCAGCGGGTGCAGCAGCATCTATGGAGCGAAGGAAATAGGCAACGTTTCGGGCCGAAACCCTATCTATTCGGGCCAAGTCTGAAGAAGGGTTTCGGCCCGAAACGTTGCCCATTTCCTTCGCTCCATAGATGCTGCTGCACCCGCTGAGTTTCTCCAGCACTTTTGTGTACCTTCGATTTTCCAGCATCTGCAGTCCCTTCTTTACCCTTGACAGGACTTTGCTGGCTTTACCTTGCACTAAACGTTAATCCCCTATCATGTATCTGTGCACTGTGGCTAGCTCGATTGTAATCTTATAGTGTCTTTCTGCTGACTAAAAAAGCGTTTCACTGTACCTCGGTACAGGTGACAATAAAACTGAACTGAACAGCTGTGGAGAGAAGGGATGGGTGACGTTTCTTGTCGACCAAAGAAGAGTCTTGGCCTGAAACGTCACCCATCCCTTCTCTCCAGAGATGCTGCCTGTCCCGCTGAGTTACTCCAGCATTTCGTGTCTATGTGCGGATCCTTGCTGTAGAAACAGGGACCGGGGGACGCTGGTTGATGCAAAAGCCAAGGGTCGACCTGGGGATATGGGGACAAGACTCGACCCCTGGGGGGGGGGGGGGACATGGGCAGGTGCAGAGATGCTGCCTGCTGGTTAACCCGGCTGGTCGTGCCTGTCTTAAGAGTCGCCACATACCTGGGATTGCAGCGGAGGGATGATTTGGTCGTACTTGGACCAGTCGAAGCCATCGATGGTGGTGCTGGATGCATACTTGCGGATTTGAATCTCCAGCTGCTTGTTGGACTGCTCCAGCTGTTGCACCTTGGCGAGGTAGTTGGCCAGGCGGTCGTTCAGGTTCTGCATGGCGTTCTTCTCGTCGCCGATCAGCCCCATGCCCCCCCCAATCATCAAGGATGATGAGCCACCGCCACCGATGCCCATGCCACCACCGCCCATGCCCATGCCCATGGCACTGGACAAGCCATACCCACCACCACCACTGCCACCGCCAAAGCTGCGGCCACCACCCGAAGCCCATCCACCGCCGATCCCCCTGGACTGCACCGCGTATGACCTGCTACCGCTAGACCGGCTACTCCTCGAAGGGAAGACAGCGCTTTGAGCATACCGGTGTGTAGAAGCCATGGTCAAGGAGATAGAGAGAGATAGAGAGATAGAGAGATAGATAGATAGATAGATAGATGCGTTGAATGCAAAACACAAAGCAAATCGCCCAGACGCGTTGAGTCCCGAGTGAGCTATCGCCACCGCCCTGCTCCTGCCTTTTATACACCTGCATCTCCCTCTCCCCTCCCCACCTCCACCCTTTCATTGGACCGAAGCCTGCAGGTAGGTGGTGGGAGGAATTGATAGGACAGAGGCGGGGTGGGGAGGGTCGGGAGGATCTTTACCCGAGGTGTGTCCTGCAGTCCAACAAGCAGCTGGAGATTCAAATGCTGCAGATCTAGGTTTACCAGAATCTTTTCCCCCAGAATCATTTTTTTTTTTCCCCGGAGGAGAGACACAAAAAAGCTGGAGTAACTCAGCGGGACAGGCAGCGTCTGCTGGGGAGAAGGAATAGGTGACGTTTCGTGTCGAGACCCACCATCACAGATGCTGCCTGTCCCGCCGAGTTACTCCAGCATTTTGCGTCTATCTTCAGTGTAAACCAGCATCTGCAGTTCCTTCCTACCATTTCATATTTCCGACAGGCATCGTTTTTTAAGAGTCGTTTTCTCGCCTCCAACTCTTCACCCCTCCCTCACCGCCTCACCCCACCCCGCTCCCTACTTTCAATCTGAAGATCCGTCCATTTGCTCCATAGATGCTGCCTGACATGCTGAGTTACTCCAGCACTTTGTGTCTATCTTTCGCAGATCGATGCCTGGATTAGGCGGTATTAGCAACTGGGGAGGTTGAACACATCTGAATTCTGGAGCTGAGGGTAGACCCGATAGATATTAAATAGAGTCAAGAGAGTTTATTGTCATGTGTCCCAGATAGGACAATGAAATTCTTGCTTGCTGCAGCACAACAGAATATAGTTAGCATAAATACAGAACAGATCAGTGTGTCTATATACCATAGACCATATATTTATACACATAAATAAACAGATAAAGTGCAATAGGCTGTTATAGTTCAGAGTTTGTTGGATGGCGAGTTTAATGGCCTGATGGCTGTGGGGAAGTAGCTGTTCCTGAACCTGGATGTTGCAGTTTTCAGGCTCCTGTACCTTCTACCTGATGGCAGCGGAGAGATGAGTGTGTGGCCAGGATGGTGTGGGTCCTTGATGATGCTGCCAGCCTTTTTGAGGCAGCGACAGCGATCGATCCCTTCGATGGTGGGGAGGTCAGAGCCGATGATGGACTGGGCAGTGGTTACAACTTTCTGCATTCTTTTCCGCTCATTTACCTGTCATTTAGAAACAGTAAAACAGAAAGTGCTGGAGGAACTCAGTGGGCCAAGTATCATCTGTGGAGAGAATGGACAGACAAAGGTTTGGTTTGGTTCGGGTCCCTATTTCAGACAAAACAGTAGTTTGAGATAGATCTAGGGTCCTGAACCAAAACTTTGTCTGTCCAACAGTAGTTTGAGTCTAAAGGCAAAAGGAATGTTAGATTTTAGGAAGTTTTGAAAGTTTAGGAAGTGAGGCAGTGGTGCCTGGAATAGACAATAGACAATAGACAATAGGTGCAGGAGTAGGCCATTCGGCCCTTCGAGCCAGCACCGCCATTCAATGTGATCATGGCTGATCGTCCCTAATCAGTACCCCGTTCCTGCCTTCTCCCCATATCCTCTGACTCCGCTATTTTTTAGAGCCCTATTTAGCTCTCTCTTGAAAGTATCCAGAGAACCGGCCTCCACCGCCCTCTGAGGCAGAGAATTCCACAGAATACTACATACCGTTTTATCCCTGCATATTTAAGAAAACATATACAGGTCCACCACCCATTTTCCAGCAACTGGTAGTCTGTCACCTTCTTTAATTTGTAAAAAATTACAAAAGCGCACTAGAAGTCCCCCCACCGCCACCACCCACCAGAAGTACCCCCACCCCCACCACCCACCAGAAGTACGTTCTCTTTGTGACCGTGTGAGATTTCTCCAGGATCTCCAGTCTCCTCCCACACTCCAATGACGTGCAGGTTTGTAGGTTAATTGGCTTTTGTAAAATTGTAATTGCCCCTGGTGTGTAGGATAGTATTAGTGTGCGGAGATCGCTGGTTGGTACAGACTCGGTGGGCCGAAGGGCCCGTTTCTGCACTGTATCTGTAAACTAATCAAAAACTACAAACTTGGCATCATGTTTTGCATGAAGTATTTGCATATATAATGGTTGATGTGAATTATGACCAGTTGGGCTGAATGGTCTGTTTCTGTGCATTTCTAGTTTTAATTTATCTGCCTTCAGTATAAAGAGCCTGAGGTCACACAGGTAGCAATTGTTTTAATGGGGCTGGGTTGACAGTTTAGGATTGTTTGTACGTGTAGAAACCTTACTCTTCAGGATTCAGGCAAACCTTCTGGATAGAAACATCGAAACATAGAAAAATAGGTGCAGGAGTAGGCCATTTGGCCCTTCGAGTCAGCACTGCCATTCAATATGATCATGGCTGATCATCTAAAATCAGTGCCCCGTTCCTGCTTTTTTTCCCCTTATCCCTTGATTCCTTTAGTCCTAGGAGCTAAATCTAACTCTCTCTTGAAAACATCCAGTGAATTGGCCTCCACTGTCTTCTGTGGCAGAGAATTCCACAGATCACAACTCTCTGGGTGAAGAAGTATTTCCTCATCTCAGTCCTAAATGGCCCACCCCTTATTCCTAATCTGTGACCCCTGGCTCTGGACGCCCCCAAACCGGGAAATTTTTCCTGCATCTAGCCTGTCCAATCTTTAAGAATTTTAAGATGTTTCTATAAGATATCCTCTCATCCTTCCAAATTCCAGAGGATATAAGCCCAGTCGATCGTTAGTCAGAGTGTCAGTTAGAGAATCTAATGCAAGACGCAAACTAATCATTAATCTACACGGATTATGTGATAATGCTGGGGCCTGGCAAAAAATACTAGGGGTTGCTTGTTCAAATCTCACCTGAGGTGCGTCAAAAATGAAGACTTCACCTCTGTAGTTCCTTTGCCTCAAAAAAAGACACAAAGCACAAACTCCATGCAGGTCATGGGCAGAACGTACAAACTCCGCACAGACAGCACCAGTAGTCAGGATCGAACCCGGGTCTCTGGTGCTGTAAGGCAGCAACTCTACCACCGTGCTGCCCATGATTGATTAATTTAATTGATTGAAAGATACGGCATGGAACAGGCCCCAGAGTCCACACTGACCACCGAACATTTTCCATGTTTCCCACTTTCTCATCCACTCACACACACTAGGGAGGATGTACAAGGTGCCCAATTAGGCTGCAAACCCGCACGACTTTGGGATGTGGTAGGAAACTAGAGCACCTTAAGAAATGTGTTCGCAGGGATAACGTGCAAACTCCGCACAGACAGCCGCCTGAAGTTAGGATCGAACCCATGTCTCTGGCGCTGCCCCACTGTGCCGTCCACTGAATAGCCTCTACGGTGGACCCGGCTGTTGCAGATTGGAGAGAGGAAGATATGAAAGAGAGAGAGAGAGAGTGAAGTCAGAGAGGGAGAGGGAGAGGGAGAGGGAGAGAGAGTGAAGTCAGAGAGAGAGAGAGAGAATGAGAGTGAGTGAGAGAGAGAGGAAGAGGGAGAGTGTGAGTGAGGGAGAGTGAGAGAGAGACAGACAGACAGACAGACAGACAGACAGACAGACAGACAGACAGACAAAGTAGACAGACAGAAGAGACAGAGAGAGACAGAAAAGAGAGAGACGGAGAGAGAGCAGGAAAGTGTGTGAGATTTGGCAAGGAGTGGCAGCTCACCAATTCTATATCTGCAGGACCTCTGGCACAAGTTGAACCGCACCCTTGCCTCTGAACTTGGAAATTCATTAATCACCAGCTCCTCGCTTCAGGATATTACTATATTAGCACAGAAGCAACCCAAAAGAGCAGCTGCATCCAAGCCTGCTGACTACAGGAATGCAAAGCACCACCAGCCCTTGAGCTAATGCAAGTCCAGGCAGGGATAAGCACAGGGGTGATTTGATGCGTTGAACAATGCTGTCCTACTGCTCAGTAACAAGGTACAGGCTGCAAGCTAAGGTTTCATCTACTCTCAGAGCGCCAAATCTCCAATGGATGTAGACCCATCCAACACACAGACCCAGACTCCCCACCATTGACTCCATCTATAGATAGACACAAAGTTCTGGAGTAACACAGCGGGTCAGGCAGCATCTCTGGTGGGAAATGGATGGGTGACGTTTCGGGTCGGAACCCTTCTTCAGACTCCATCAGTTTAGTTTAGTTTATTATTATCATCACATGTACCGAGGTACCGTGAAAACCTCGTTATTGCACGCTATCCAGTCAGCAGATAGACTATACATCAGGGGTTCTCAACCAGGGGGGGGGATTCCCCCCAGGGGGGGATTTCAGGTTTTCAGGGGGGGGAATTGGGACCACAGATTAGCAAACTCAAACTGTTAGAATGTTGATCTTTTTATTGCCTTTGAGCTCCCCAGGGCAGCACAAAATTCAGTATGCATCGGTTAGCTGCTATAAAAATAATCCATGTAAAATTGTAAATGTATATGTACTAATATGGAAAAAATAAAGGATTTTCAGTTATGCATATTATTTGGAATGCACTTTTTGAGGCAGACAATCTTGGAAAGGAGGGGGGGAATGACATTCTGACATATGGTGAAAGGGGTGCATGGGGCAAACAAGGTTGAGAACCACTGCTATACACGATTACAATCAATGTTTAAGAAGGAACTGCAGGTGCTGGAAAATCGAAGGTAGGCAAAAATGCTCGAGAAACTCAGCGGGTGAGGCAGCATCTATGGAGCGAAGGAAATAGGCAACGTTTCAGGCCGAAACGTTGCCTATTTCCTTCGCTCCATAGACGCTGCCTCACCCGCTGAGTTTCTCCTGTATGATTACAATCAAGCCGTCCACACTGTACAGATACAGGATAAAGGGAATAACATTTAGTGCAAAATAAAGTCCAGTAAAGTCCAACTAAAGATAGCTCGAAGTTCTCCAATCGGATAGATAGGAGGTCAGAAATACTCTCTGGTTAGTAATAGGATGGTTCAGTTGCCTGATAACAGCTGGGAAGAAACTGTCCCTGAATCTGGAGGTGTGTGTGTTCACCTTTTATTTTAGATTTGTTCAGCTTAGATAGACACAAAATGCTGGAGTAACTCAGCGGGACAGGCAGCATCTCTGGAGAGAAGGAATAGGTGACGTTTCAGGTTGAGACCCTTCTTCAGACTGAACTAAACTAAACTAAACGCTTTGTGTCGGGTCTTTTCTCATTCATAGAAACATAGAAACATAGAAAATAGGTGCAGGAGGAGGCCATTCGGCCCTTCGAGCCAGCACCGCCATTCAATGTAATCATGGCTGATCGTCCCCAATCAATAACCCGTGCCTGCGGATCCCCATATCCCTTGACTCCACTAGACCCTAGAGCTCTATCTAACTCTCTCTTAAATCCATCCCGTGATTTGGCCTCCAGTGCCCTCTGTGGCAGGGAATTCCACAAATTCACAACTCTCTGGGTGAAAAAGTTTTTTCTCACCTCAGTCTTAAATGGCCTCCCCTTTATTCTAAGACTGTGGCCCCCTGGTTCTGGACTCGCCCAACATTGGGAAAAATTTTCCTGCATCCAGCTTGTCCAGTCCTTTTATAATTTTATATGTTTCTATAAGATCCCCCTCATCCTTCTAAACTCCAGTAAATTCAGTCTGAAGAAGGGCCCAGACCCGAAGCGTCACCTGCCCATTTGCTACTTGATCCTCTGTTGCAATAGTGTTTTGTGTTTTGCTAAAGGCAACTGTATATTGAGCAGAGGGAAAATATTCACTGGGTGGGGCACATAAGCCCCAGGACATGTTCACTCAGGAACCAGGTGGATGGGAAACAGCAAAAACCATTGTTCTCACAGAGTTGACTGGTTGGAAACTGACTGAGAATGCATGCCATTTGAATAGAACCCTCCAGGTGCAGGTCTATTTCAGAAGCGTTTTGACATGCGTTGCCTAATCTCAGATTATTTACTGGGGTTTGATGTCTCAATAACTATTTCACTGTGTCTGAAGCAAACATGAAGCATTATTTGTATATGAGGTCATTGTGCTGTGGTTGCGTTTTTGGTCACCTTATGTGGGTCTGCTTGGGCACTTGTGTTTGGGTGTGACCTTATGCTTTGACATTTTTACTGCATATGTATGCGTGCGCACATGTATGTGCGTGTGTGTGTGTGTGTGTGTGCGCATGTATGTATGTATGCATGTGTGTTCAGGTCAGTGTTTGTGTGTGCGAGGATGTGTGTGTATGTGTGTATGTGTGTGCGTGCATGTGTGTGTTCAGGTCAATATTTGCGTGTACGTTTGTTTGTACGTGTGTGTGTTTTTTGTGTGCATGCATGTGTGTGCGTATGTGCCTGTGAGTGTGCATGAGCGTGTATGCTTGCATGTGTGAGCTTAAGTGTGTGTGCGCATGTGTGCTCCGTGTGTGTGTATGCGCGCATGTGTGCTCTGTGTGTGTGTATTTACGCATAGTTTTAGTTTCAATTTTAGATTCAGTTTAGTTTATTGTCGCCTGTACCAAGGTACAGTGAAAAGCTTTTGTTGCGTGCTAACCAGTCAGTGGAAAGACAATACATGATTACAATCGAGCCATTTACAGTGTATAGATACATGATAAGGGAATAACATTTAGTGCAAGGTAAAGCCAGTAAAGTCCGATCAAAGTGTTTAAGAAGGAACTGCAGATGCTGGAAAATCGAAGGTACACAAAAATGCTGGAGAAACTCAGCGGGTGCAGCAGCATCTATGGATCGAAGGAAATAGGCAATGTTTCATCCGATCAAAGATAGTCAGAGGGTCACCAATGAGGTAGATAGTAGTTCAGGATAGCTCTCTAGTTGTGGTAGGATGGTTCAGTTGCCTGATAACAGCTGGGAAGAAACTGTCCCTGAATCTGGAGGTGTGCGTTTTCATACCGTGTGTGTGTTTCGTGTGTGATATGCATGTGTGTTATGTGT
Organism: Malacoraja senta; assembly: GCA_038087875.1. Classification (NCBI taxonomy): domain Eukaryota; kingdom Metazoa; phylum Chordata; class Chondrichthyes; order Rajiformes; family Rajidae; genus Malacoraja; species Malacoraja senta. Next base: position 6,204,807 of record CM075992.1, read on the forward strand.
ATTATGTGTGCGTGTTATATGTGTGTGTGCATGTGTGTGTGTGCATGTGTGTGCGTGGGTGTTATATATGTGTGTGTGCATATGTGTGCGTGGGTGTTATATATATGTGTGTGTGTGTGTGTGTGTTATATATGTGTGTGTGTGTTTGGTTGAATGTGTAAATGAGAAGGTGATACTCATACACCCTCATTATATCTTGCTACCATTGGTTTTAAGTGGGATGTAAGTGTTCTACCGAAGATAGACACAAAATGCTGGGGTAATTTAAGTAACCCAGCAGGTCAGGCAGCATCCCTGTAGAAAAAGTATTGGTGATGCAGGTTCAGCAGGCAGTGAAGAAAGCAAATGGCATGTTGGCCTTTATAACCAGAGGAGTTGAGTATAAGAGCTAAGAGGTCCTTCTGCAGTTGTGCAGGGCCATAGTGAGACCACACCTGGAGTATTGTGTACAGTTTTGTTCCCCTAATTTGAGGAAGGACATTTTTGCTATTGAGGAAGTGCAGCGTAGTTTTACAAGGTTAATTCCCGGGATGGGGGGACTGTCATATGCTGAGAGAATAGAGCGGCTGGGCTTGTATACTCTGGAGTATAGAAGAGGGGATCTTATTGAAACATATAAGATTATTAAGGGTTTGGACATGCTAGAAGCAGGAAACATGTTCCCGATGTTGGGGGAGTCCAGAACCAGGGCCATAGTTTAAGAATAAGGAGTAAGCCATTTAGGAGACGAGGAAACACTTTTTCTCACAGAGAGTTGTGAGTCTGTGGAATTCTCTGCCTCAGAGGGTGGAGGCCGGTTCTCTGGATACTTTCAAGAGAGAGCTAGATAGGGCTCTTAAAGATAGCAGAGTCAGGGGATATGGGGAGAAGGCAGGAACGGGGTATTGATTGGAGATGATCAGCCATGATCACATTGAATGGCAGTGCTGGCTCGAAGGGCCAAATGGCCTACTCCTGCACCTATTGTCTATTGTCTATTGTCTATTGACGTTTCAGGTCAGAACCTTTCTTCAGACTGAAAGTAGAAAGAAGGGAGGAAATAAACTGGAGGAACTAAGTATTCTATATTCTATTAATCAAAAAGTATTCTACTTGCAGCAAACAGTCTAATTTAGGATTGTGTGATTAGTGGGAGGGAGAGAGGGGTTACATGCTTTATTTTGCTGCTGAACAGGGCTGTTAGAAATAAGTTCTCATGTTCTCCTTAAACATATGAGACCAAGTATGCAGGGAAGCGTTTGTTGAGAGTCTGAATACGGGTCTCGACCTGAAAAGTCACCCATTCCTTCTCTCCAGAAGATGCTGCCTATCCCGCTGAGTTATGGGCCTGTCCCACTTAGGCGATTTTTTTAGGCAACTACAGGCGACTAGTTTGTCGCCACATGTTCGTCGGTGGTCGCCGGGAGTCGTCTCCTCAGTCGCGCAAAAAGTCGTAGCGTCTTTCTGGTCATCGCTAAATTTTCAACATGCTGAAATTTTTCGCCGACAGTGGGTTTGAAGCCAATGAGCGTAGCTTGACTTCTCCTGACGTAGGGCTGTCGGAGGTTGTCGCCAGGATGACATAGGTTGTCGCCGGTTTTTCGGCGAACTGCTACGACTATGACAGTAGTTCAAGGTCCTTCTTTTTGTTTACAAAAGCCCTTAACGGGCTTGCCCCCACCTACATGGTGGGGGCAAGCCCGTCAGTCATTGAAAAGTAGGCATGCCACCCACCAGTCATTGAAAGTAGGCATGCAGGTGCAGCAGGCAGTGAAGGAAAGCGAATGGTATGTTAGCTTTCATAGCAAAAGGATTTGAGTATAGGAGCAGGGAGGTTCTACTGCAGTTGTACAGGGTCTTGGTGAGACCACACCTGGTGTATTGCGTACAGTTTTGGTCTCAAATCTGAGGAAGGACATTATTGCCATAGAGGGAGTGCAGAGAAGGTTCACCAGACTGATTCCTGGGATGTCAGGACTGTCTTATGAAGAAAGACTGATAGACTTGGTTTATACTCTCTAGAATTTAGGAGATTGAGAGGGGATCTTATAGAAATTCTTAAGGGGTTGACAGGCTAGATGCAGAAGATTGCTCCCGATGTTGGGGAAGTCCAGGACAAGGGTTCACAGCTTAAGGATAAGGGGGAAATCCTTTAAAACCGAGATGAGAAGAACTTTTTTCACACAGAGAGTGGTAAATCTCTGGAACTCTCTGCCACAGAGGGTAGTCGAGGCCAGTTCATTGGCTATATTTAAGAGGGAGTTAGATGTGCCCTTGTGGCTAAAGGGATCAGAGGTTATGGAGAGAAGGCAGGTACGGGATACTGAGTTGGATGATCAGCCATGATCATATTGAATGGCGGTGCAGGCTCGAAGGGCCGAATGGCCTACTCCTGCACCTAATTTCTATGTTTCTATGTTTACATCAAAAATCTGCTTTCCCACCACACCACCAGGTCCCTCAGATCGGCCGACTTGGGGTTACTGAACATCCCGCGGTCTAGGCATAAGCTCAGGGGTGACCGCGCCTTTGCGGTTGCAGCTCCTAGACTGTGGAACAGCATCCCTCTTCCCATCAGAACTGCCCCCTCCATCGAGTCCTTTAAGTCGAGACTTAAAACTTATTTCTACTCTCAAGCCTTTCTTGAGGTCCTCTGAGGGAGCGCTGTATGTATGTATTTATGTATGTAGTGTTGATCTATGTACCACTGTATGTAGCATGTTAGTACCTGCACTGATGTAAAGCACTTTGGTCAACGAGAGTTGTTTTTCAATGTGCTATAGAAATAAAATTGCCTAGTTGCCTTAAAAAATCGCCAAGTGGGGCAGGCATTTTGTGTCTATCTTAGGTTCCCATGGACAATGGGCTGCTGAACAAGTTCTGAATGAAGATAGAAGCGTTGTATGCAAGCCAGCAAGGTGAACAGGTGAGATGCCACAGGGCTCAGACCTGGGATGGCGGTTAGCTGTAATCTGCCTCCACGAGTTACCTGAAGAAACTAAGTGTAACCCATTCCAGTTTGCAGGTGAGACAAAGAGAGGTGGGGTAACAGGTTAGGCAAAAACGCAAAGAATGTGCAAAAACTAAGATGGGTTTAAGCAAATTGACAAACAGATGGCAGATAAGATGTGTTGCGGGAAAAGCAGGGAACAGGATCTGAAGGATAAGCTTCATTGCACAGAGAGTATTTGATATTTGGAACATGCTACCAGGCAGGTAATGATTCAGATACAATCACTGTGTTTAAGACACATTTTTATTTTATTAGCGAATGCAAATTCCTTTAGCCAAGCAGTTGCCTCTTGATCTGCTGTATGAAGGGTGACAAGTCCTCCTTTAAGTCTTTTTTGAGGGCATGCTTCAATGATGTGTTGCATTGTTTGCTGCTCTCCACAAGCACACCGTGGGGTTGGCTGCCTGCCCCATTTGTGAAGGCTGGCCAAGCAGGGGCACATTGAAGCAGACACATGAATAAGGGGCGGTAGAGTTGCTGCCTTACAGCGCCAGGGACCCAGGTTCAATCCTGACTACGGGTGCTGTCTGTACAGAGTTTGTACATTCTCTCTGTGACCTGTGTGAGTTTTCTCCCGAGATATTCGGTTTCCTCAACCTCAGATGTTATCTATTCTTCCTTTCTCCACACATGCTGGCTAACAGCTGAGTATCAGTGAGGAGGTTCTCCCTTTTTTCAGACTGTAGAGATACAGCAGCAAACAGGCCCTTCGCCCCACTGAGTCAGCCTCGACCGACAATCACCCGTACACTAGCACTATCCTACACACACTAGGGACAATTTACGATTCCACAAGCCAAATAACCTACGAACCTGTACGTCTTTTGGAGTGTTGGAGGAAACCGGAGCACCCGGAGGAAACCCACGCAGGTCCACTCGGAGAACGTACGGACGAACGAACATACAGATCATACCCATAGTCGGGATGGAACCCGGATTTCTAGGGCTAAGGCAGCAACTCTACCACTGCGCCACCATGCTGTCAAGTGTCCAAGTGTCTAGATAACTGACCAAGAGATAGTCCACCCTGTGCAAGTGCGGTTCTATCTCTCTCCGATACAAATATGTGGTGACATTGGAGCTTTGTTTAACCATGGGGTCATGCGTGTAAAGAGGGTAGAGCCAGAGGGGCAGACATGCAGCCCTGAAATGCACCTGCGTGAATGGTCAGGGACGAGACGCTCAGTGTGCAGAAGTGTCTCGACCCTAAACGCCTCCCATTCCTTCTCCCCAGAGATGCTGCCCTGTCCCGCTGAGCTACTCCAGCACTTGGCGCCTATCTTCAAGAAGATGTTCCTGATCCCCGGTTACTGAGGTCTGTCGATGGGGAGGTTGGAGGATCCAGTTGCCCAGGGAGGTATCGAGGTCCAGGTCCTGGTGATGAGTTTGGAGGGGGTGATGGTGAACAACAGCCTGACTGATGGCATGTGGGCCCTGTATCTGTCCCTCGCCGGTCCCGAGCAGAGAGAGGAGCCAGTGAGACAGCGTCTGTTGTTGCCCTGAGTCGCCACAGGGAAGCTGAATCAACAAGGTCATGCCTGAGGCAAGATTTGTTTCCCCCTCAACCACTCTCTTGAGGTATTGCATTATGGTGGGGTTTAATTGCCACAGGATGGTAGTCACTGAGGGAGGTGATTTAGGTGTACGAGTGTGCTTGTATGTGTACATGTGTAAGTTGGGATGTATGGGTGGGTGACAAGGTGTGTGGGCATGAGGGAGATATCTATATGTGGGTGTGTGTGGATGTGTCTGTGTGTGTGTGTGTGTTGTATTTGTGTGTGTGTGTGCATGTGTGTAAGCGTGTGTGGGGTTTTGTGTGTGTGTGTGTGTGTGTCTCCGTGTGTGTGTGTGTGTGTGTCTCCGTGTGTGTGTGTGTGTGTGTGTGTGTGTGTGTGTCTCCGTGTGTGTGTGTGTGTGTGTGTGTGTGTGTGTGTCTCCGTGTGTGTGTGTGTGTGTGTGTGTGTGTGTGTGCGGTGGAGGTGTCTGTGTGATGTTCCCATGCTTTGTGGATTCACACCCTCAGCAGGAATCGACACGTTTCAGGAGACTAGCCAGGAGGGAGAGTTGACTATATTTTTGTTTGTTATTCTTGCCGTCCCACCCAGCACTGGGAGGAAGGAATGCAGAAGCCTGTCAGCACATCTTCCAACTCACCACAGACGCTGACTCACATATCGATCACATCTGTGCAGACAGCACACTCACCCACTGCCACCCCGGACACAATAGACCCTCCCACAGACCACGGCAGGGGTCAGGAACACCCGCTGCCCCCCCCCCCCCCCACCACGTCCCACCAGAACCAACTCAGCCAACGGTCCAGGCTGCCGCGAACAAAGAGGACTCTTTGACCGAAGAAGGGTCTCGACCCGAAACGTCACCCAATCCTTCTCTCCAGAGATGCTGCCAGTTCCCGCTGAGTTACTCCAGCATTTTGTGACTGTCTTTGAGAACAAAGAGGCGTAAATAAAATTCTTTAGGGGCGGCACAGTGGCGCAGCGGTAGAGTTGCTGCCTTACTGAGCAAGAGACCAGGGTTCGATCCTGACTAAGGGCGCTGTCTGTACGGAGTTTGAACGTTCTCTCCGTGACCGAGTGGCTTTTCTCCGGGTGCTCCAGTTTCCTCCCGCATTCCAAAGACGTGCAGGTTTGTAGGCTAATTGGTTTCGGTGAATTGTAAATTGTCCCGGGTGGGTAGGATAGTGATAGTGTACGGCATCGCTGGTCGGCACGGACTCGGTGGGCCGAAGGGCCTGTTTCCGTGCTGTATCTCTAAACTAAACTAAACTAAGAGGCACATGGCGTGGTGGGGCCCACTGAGAACAAAGAGAGACCATTGGGGACTAGAAAGAACATTTTGTAACTTTGTCAGCATCCTTTATGTGGCGACCCTTTGCATACCTTGGGTATGGTACGCAGAACAATCGACAATCATAAAGAGATCAATCAATCAATTGATCGATCGATCATTCGATCAATCAATCGATCGATCAATCGCCAGTTTATAAGCCCACCTCTATCAGATTCTTGCATGGATGTAGTGCATCGGTCCTTACTCCAAGGCACAGAGCATTGGGTTGTAGTGGCTCAGGCTCATTTGCAGCCTTTGCCCTGGAGTGTATCTGTCAAACCAGTAATACGAGTATGTGGGCAGGGAAACAAATAGTTAGAACCATACCGGGTGCAAGAGAGGGACAGGAGAGTCCCATTGGACATTTCGTAGAACAGTACAGGACAGGAACGGGCCTTACTGTTTGTGCCAAAGATGTTACCTGGCTGAAGCTCGGTGCAGCCAACGCCAAGGCTCGACTGGGAAGGATCACAGTCTAGGTTCATTCCGCTGCTGAACATGGGGGGCAGAGTGTGGTGGAGACGCCCCTCAAAATAAGTAAGTAAGTAAGTAAGTTTATTGGCCAAGTATTTCTGAAGAAGGGTTTTGGCCCGAAACGTTACCTATTTCCTTCGCTCCATAGATGCTGCTGCACCCGCTGAGTTTCTCCAGCATTTTTGTGTACCTTCACATACAAGGAATTTGCCTTGGTGCTCCGCCCACAAGTAACAACATGACATACAGTGACAGTTACGAATGACAGAAACCACTAAACAGTAAGGGAAGGGATCCCATGCCAGTGGGCCACATGAGTGGCAAGGGTATGGGGTAAAATTGTGATTTGGGGAAACTGTATTGAATGTATGTATAGCCTCCGAGAATGTTGGATGGAGTTTTGTAAGGATCATGTATTGTATATAATTATTTCTCAAATAAAGTATATTTTGAAATATATATTTTTTTAAACTGCTCTCATCTGCCTGCATGTGATCCACATCCCTCAGTTCCCCACCCAAACGCTTCTGTTTCTAGTGTTGTGCAGTGTTCAAGAGACAGGAGGTTGCTGGGAAGAAGCTGCCCTTGAACCTGGTGGTCAGGGTGTCCATTCTCCCGTACCTTCTTCCCGATGGTGGGCGGGAGGTTCCGCGGATCCCATCCTGCCGGGTTTCCCAAATGCAGAACAACTTTGCTTCCCATCCCCCCCTCCCCACCTCCATTCCTCTACCATCCAAACACAGGCCCACACTGCGGGAACAGAGTTGGTTAAAAAAGCCAGCAAGCTACCCCAAGGGCTACGTGCTTCCATGTTATAGGAAAGATGTTGTCAAGCTGGAAAGGATGCAGAGAATATTCACAAGGATTTTTCCAGGCCTCGGGGGCCTGAGCTATAGAGAGAGGGTGAGCAGGCTAGGACTCTAATCCTTGGAGCGCAGGAGGATGAGGTATGATCTTATATAGGTGTACAAAATCATGAAAGCAGGAAAGCAGACTATTTTCTAAATGGTGGCCGACTAGGAAAAGGGGAGATGCAGCGAGACCTGGGTGTCATGGTACACCAGTCATTGAAAGTAGGCATGCAGGTGCAGCAGGCAGTGAAGAAAGCGAATGGTATGTTAGCCTTCATAGCAAAAGGATTTGAGTATAGGAGCAGGGAGGTTCTACTGCAGTTGTACAGGGTCTTGGTGAGACCACACCTGGAGTATTGCGTACAGTTTTGGTCTCCAAATCTGAGGAAGGACATTATTGCCATAGAGGGAGTGCAGAGAAGGTTCACCAGACTGATTCCTGGGATGTCAGGACTGTCTTATGAAGAAAGACTGGATAGACTTGGTTTATACTCTCTAGAATTTAGGAGATTGAGAGGGGATCTTATAGAAACTTACAAAATTCTTAAGGGGTTGGACAGGCTAGATGCAGGAAGATTGCTCCCGATGTTGGGGAAGTCCAGGACAAGGGGTCACAGCTTAAGGATAAGGGGGAAATCCTTTAAAACCGAGATGAGAATAACTTTTTTCACACAGAGAGTGGTGAATCTCTGGAACTCTCTGCCACAGAGGGTAGTCGAGGCCAGTTCATTGGCTATATTTAAGAGGGAGCTAGATGTGGCCCTTGTGGCTAAAGGGATCAGAGGGTATGGAGAGAAGGCAGGTACGGGATACTGAGTTGGATGATCAGCCATGATCATATTGAATGGCGGTGCAGGCTCGAAGGGCCGAATGGCCTACTCCTGCACCTAATTTCTATGTTTCTATGTTTCTATGAAAGGACCAGATCAGGAAAATACACACTCTTGCCCAGAGGAGGTGAATCGAGAACCAGGAGACATAGGTTTAAGGTGAAGAGGGAAAGATTTAATAGGAATCTGAGGGTAACTTTTTCACGCAAAGGGTGGTAGGTGTATGGAACAAGCTGCCGGAGCAGGTAGTTTAAGAAACATTTAGACAGGTACATGGATAGGACAGATTTACAGGGATATGGACCAAATGCAGGCACGGACCAGTATAGATGGGACATGTTGGCTGGTGTGGACAAGTTGGGCTGAAGGGCCTGTTTCTACACTGTATGACTCTATGTCTATGACCATTGTGTATTTATGTGTGCGTGTGCATGTGGATATGTGTGGACAAGTTGCATGTGGATAGGTGTGGACAAGGTGTGGACAAGTGTGCATGTGGATAGGTGTGGACAAGTTGGGCTGAAGGGCCTGTTTCTACACTGTATGACTCTATGTCTATGACCATTGTGTATTTATGTGTGCGTGTGCATGTGGATATGTGTGTGTGTGTACGTGTGTGTGGATATGTGTGTGTGTACGTGTATGTGTGTATGTGTGCGTGTATGTGTGTGTGGATATGTGTGCGTGTGAACATGTGTGTGTGCGTGTGTGTGCGTGTGCGTGTGTGTGTACATGTGTGAACATGTGTGTGTACGTGTGTGTGTATGTGTGTGTGGGCAGAGCTGTGATCTGCTTGAGAGTCAGGTGATATGACACAAGGAACTGCAAATGTCGGTTTACAAAAAAAATGACACAATGTGCTGGAGTAACCCAACGGGTCAGGCAGCATCTCTGGAGAGCATGGATATGCATAGCACTAAGCTCTCCTGGTTATTTCTCAGCTAGTTCCTCCAGCATTTTCCACCATATGGTGACCCAGCCTATTCGAAGGGGAGTGCCTCCACCATGTACTGCTGTCAGGTTCTGAGCTTGTCCAGTGCGTGGGAATCATGGACGAGCCTCAGGCCTTGAGATAATGGCTGCTGTCCACCCACACCTTTGACCACAAGTCCATCGGGCAGTGGTCAGCACGGAACGTCCTGCAGGCACTGCAGGGAAATGGCTCGCTGGATCCTGTGGCGTGGTTCCCAGAGCAGACTGCCCAGCTTGTCTGGCGAAATGCCTCATCGCCAGAACTCACCAACAAGCACCAAGACCTGGCTTGGCTGGCGGTGAGGGGAGCCCTCCCAGTCAAATCCTTCCTGCACCGTCAGAACCTCACTACCAGCGCACGCTGCCCTCGGGACGGCTGCTATGGAGAGAGACGGTTGCCCACCTCTTTGCAGAGTGTGGATTTGCAAAGAGAGTCTGGAGAGGTCGGCAAGGGTCCCTGTCACAGTTTATTCTGAACAGCTCCGTCACAGAGGACTGTGATTTACGGACTGTTCCCAGGGACACATTCAGAGACTGACATCGAGTGCTGCTGGAGGGTCATCAACTCGGTGAAAGACGCTCTTTGGTCTGCCCGAGCGTTGTTGACCACCCAGCGGAGCGAGATGTCCGTCGGGGAATGTTGCCGACTGGCCCGCTGCAGACTGCAGGAGTACATGCTGAGGGACGCACTGAAGCTCGGTGCAGCCAACACCAAGGCTCGGTGGGGGAGGGCCACAGTCTAGGGTCCTTCCGCTGCTGGACATGGGGGGCAGGGTGTGGTGGAGACGCCCCTCAAAATAAGGGAAGGGATTCCACGCCAGTGGGCCACATGAATGGCAAGGGTATGGGGTAAAATTGTGATTTGGGGAAACTGTATTGTATTTATGTATAGCCTCCGAGAATGTCGGATGGAGTTTTGTAAGGATCATGTATTGTATATATTTATTTCTCGAATAAAGTCTATTTTGAAATTTTAAAAATGAATGGCTGGTGTCCACTGTCTCTCTCGGCTGGACCTGCTCTTCTCTGATCGTCCCGGCACTTTCATGCGCTTTTGACGGCTATGTGGGACAGATCACATCTGCTGCCACTGCTTCCATGTTTGGGCATTGGGTCACGTTTGAATACCCAAAGCCAAAGAACATCAAGTCTAATCACGCCCTGACTCAGTGCAGAATGCAACTATGAGCTAATGCACAGAAGCAAAATCAGCAACTGAAGCACTACCTTTACTTCAAAGCATGGCCACCCAACCAATCCTCCCCCACCCAAGTAGGACCAGCTTCAAAGTCATCTTGTGTGGCTCAATGTCTGCGCTCGTTCTCACCATCTCTCTTCGTTTTAAGCCAGCGTCTGCAGCTCCTTCCTACACCCAAATAACTGATCGATTGAATGGATTAAAAGGTACAACATGAGCATTGGGCATGAAAGCATGAGACTCGGTGGGCCGAAGGGCCTGTTTCCCCACGCTCTATCTCGAACGTCTAAAGTCCCACTTCTCAAACATCATGGCAACGACTGTAGAGGTGTTGAGGGAGCTCACTCCGTGTCCGATGAGCAACGCGCTAAGATTGATCTCAGTTCCTCTCTGGAGGGTCAACCCTTGATGAAGATGGTTGCTCCGGACTGGATCTGATCTTGTGCCCTGATGATCAAGAGGTGTGAGTGTGACTTACAGTATAGAGCTAGAACTCCCCACCATGAGGTAAACGCCACCCTGCCCAACAAAGGCCAAGTTTTCCCGAGACCGCTGGGCACCGCGGGAGGAGGAATGCATCCTTAATAAGGATGGTGATATAGTCGTATAATTAGTATATATCGTATTGAAGAATATTTGTTTGACCTGTATTATGGTGGTGGGTTTGTTTTGATTCATTTCGTACTGTACATATTATTGTAAATAATCGAAAAATTATTTTGGTTAAAAAAAAATCTTCAAACAAAGGCCAAGTTACAACAGACACAAGGGATAGTTCATTGCAGATCTACCCTGGTGGCGTTCAGAGGGACAATTCCCTAGGAAGGAACTGCAGATGCTGGTTTAAACCGAAGATAGACACAAAAAGCGGGGAGCAACTCAGTAGGTCAGACAGAATCCATAGAGGAAAGGAATAGGTGATGTTTTGGGTTGAGGCCCTTCTTCAGTCTGAAGTATCTTGACCCCAAACATCACCTATTCGTTTTCTCCAGAGATGCTGCCTGACTCGCTGAGTTACTCCAGCTTTTGGCGTCTATCTTCTATAAGACTTCAAAGTCTGAAGAAGGGTCCCAATAGACAATAGACAATAGGTGCAGGAGTAGGCCATTCTGCCCTTCGAGCGAGCACCGCCATTCAATGTGATCATGGCTGATCATCCACAATCAGTACCCCGTTCCTGCCTTCTCTCCATATCCCTTAACTCCGCTATCTCTAAGAGCTCTATCTAACTCTCTCTTGAAAGCATCACCTATTAGTCCCGACCCGAAACGTCACCTATTTATATTCTCCAGAGTTGTTGTCTGACCCGCTGAGTTACTCCAGCAATTTGTGTCTTTTTTTTCATGACTTTGGTAAGAGGGTTTGATTGATTGATTGAAAGATACAGCGTGGCAACAGGCCCTTCGGCCCACCAGGACCATGCTGACCATCGATCACCCGTTCAAACTAGTTCTGTGTTATCCCACTCTCTCATCCACTCCCTACACACTAGGGGCGATGCACAGAGGGCCAATGAACCTGCATTCCCGCACGTCTTTGGGGATGTGAGAGGAAACACACGTGGTCACAGGGAGGACATGCAAATTCCACACATAGAGGTCGGGATCTGTGGCGCTGTGAGGCAGCGGTTCTACCCGCTGCACCACCGCGCCGTTCTGGAAACAGAAGGGTTAATCATTTCAAGTGTGAGTACAGTTTTGAATGTTTTTTTTTACCATGACAGCAAACTGCTGCTGGAACTTGTCGAAAAGTCGAGTCTTAGCTTACTAGGGGAATGCATAGTGTGAATGTTTACACACTGAATCAGACAGAGGGAGGTCTCCTCAGCTCTTCATGCCTGCACTCGCTCTGTGAATGAGTCTCACTAGTTCTGCTCCTTATCTTGTTCCTCTCAGGCCCACAAAACTTTCTCTTCTAAAGTATATATTCAATTCCCTTTTCAAAGTGTTCCAATGAATCCTCATCCGAAGCACATTCGCTGTTTAGTTTAGATTCGAGATACAGCGCGGAAACAGGCCCTTTGGCCCATCGAGTCAGCGCTGACCAGCGATCCCCGCACGCTAACACTGCCCGACACACACTTGGGGCAACTTTACATTTACACCAAGGCAATTAGCCTACAAACCTGTACGTCTTTGGAGCGTGGGAGGAAACCAGAGCACCCGGAGAAAACCCACATGGTCACAGGGAGAACGTACAAACTCCGTACAGACAGCACCCGTAGTCAGGGTGGAACCCGGGTCCCTGGCGCTGTAAAGCAGCAACTCTACCGCTGCACCACCGAGCTGGCCTGTGAGCGTTGTGATCCTATTAATGTCCACGGGTTTGGACTTGGAGTGATTAGTGGACTAGTGATTTGGAGACATAAATAAAGAAACAAAGTGATATGTTGGGGGCTATTTGTTTTCAGTTGGTTAATTGAATAGGGCTGACATTTAAAAACTATCAAGGGCAGCACAGCGGCACAGCTGGTAGAGCTGCTGCCCCCCAGCGTCAGAGTCCCAGGTTCGATCCTAACCTCGGGTGCTGTCTGCGTGGAGTTTGCACGTTTGCTAGGTTCTTTCAGTCACTCCGTGGGTTTCCTCCGGGTGCCCCGGTTTCCTCCCACATCCCAAAGACGAGCGGGTTTGCAGGTTAATTAGCCCCTAGTGTGCAGGGAGTGGATGAGCAAGTGGGATTACGCAGAATGGGTGATCGATGGTTGGCGTGGACTCAGTGGGCTGAAGGGCAAACACTCACGTACATGCGCCTACACACACACACATACAAGTATGTGCAAGCATGTATACACATGTACATACACACAAATATGTGCACACACATGCACACACATACATGCACAAATGCACACGCAAACATGCACACAATGTATTTCTAAACATTTAAACATTAGTAATGGAGGTTCCAATTCTAATGAATAGGCATAAACTAAACCTAGTTCACTGTAGTACTTCAAGGATCTTGTACATGCCTGGTCTGGTATTCACTTGATTATAGACCACGATACAGTGGCTGACTCTACAGTGGCAGATAAACCCACTCTGTTGAACCAAACCACCACAAGGTAGTTGAAGGTTACCCACAACTATTCACAAGATAGAACAGGCCCTTCGGCCCACAATGTCCGTGCTGAACATGATGCCAAGATCAACTAATCTCCTCTGCCTGCATTTGATCCATATCCCTCCATTCCCTGCATATCCACGTGCCTATCCAAAAGCCTTTTAATAGACAATAGACAATAGACAATAGGTGCAGGAGTAGGCCATTTGGCCCTTCGAGCCAGCACCGCCATTCAATGTGATCATGGTTGATCATCCCCAATCAGTACCCCGTTCCTGCCTTCTCCCCATATCCCCTGACCCCGCTATCTTTAAGAGCCCTATCTAGCTCTCTCTTTAAAGTATCCAGAGAACCGGCCTCCACCGCCCTCTGAGACAGAGAATTCCACAGACAAGATAACAGGACAAGGAGGAAATGATACCATTCCCAGGGCGGAGATATCAAAGACTACTACATGGCGGAGCTTTAAGTTGAGAGGAGCAAAGTTTCCACGCTGTATCACCACGTGGTCACAGGGAGAATATACATGGCAGCACCCATGGTCAGGATCGAACCCAGGACCCTGGCTCTGTGAGGCAGCAACAATACCGCTGCGCCACTATGCTGTCCCTATAAACGCCACTATCGTATCTGCCTCCACCACCACCCCTGACAGCGCGCACCCTCTGTGTATAAAAACTTGCCGCGCACATCCCCTTTCATCTTGGCCCCTCTCAACATAAAGCTGAGCACTCTAATGAGAGAGGACAACAAACACAGCACAGAGAGAGAGAGAGGGGGGGGGGCACAATAACTGCTGAGATGCTGAAAGGCGTGGCATTAGGGAGAGACAGTGACTGAGAAGTGTGAGCTGTGCAGATAAAAGAAGAGAGAAAATTGGATGAAACATGAAGATAATGAGCAGCAACTGGAGAAAATAAAAAATCAAAGGAGGGAGAGAGAGTGACAGAATGAGAAAGTGAGAGAGAGAGAGTCACAGAGAGGCATATATACATGGACACATGCACACATGCACACACCCATATGCACATATGCACACACACAAGCACTCACACATACATGCACCTACACACCTATACACACATAAACATGTGCACACATGCACATACATACACATGCACATGCACGCACAAACATGCACACAAACACGTACGCACAGACAGACATGCACAAACGCATACACACATGCGCGCACACACACACACACGCACAGAAGGAGAGAGTGAGAGGGGGAGAAAGAGACTGAAAATGATGCAAACTGGAAGAAAGAGACAGAGAGAAAAAGCATATGGAGATAAAGAGCGTGCAGACAGAGAGAAACAGAATGCAGACACCTGAAGGACTGGGATAAAAGACCCTGAGTTGTGGGAGGGAGAGAGGCTGTGTAGATGCAACAAGCAGAGGCAGAGATGGGTGAAGACTCTGTTTGATGACAAGACGCAGAGTTCTTTCAGAATTCCAGGAGTAATCTGCAATAAGTGCTGAGTCCAATTGCACGCTTCAAGCTGGGGCCTAGACCAATTGGCATGGTGTCTACTTGCCTTAATGACACCTGGTTGCTGTTGTGTGTGGAGGCGTCAGGCTCAGGTTAAACCGGTGTCAACTTGCCCAAAGTGAAATGGATCAACTTTCATTACCTGCTGTCAATGAACATAATCTGCCATGACGCTGCGAAACAATGAGCACAATACATAAAAGGGCACAACGAGCCAGAGTAACTCAACGTTTAAGAAGGAACTGCAGATGCTGGAAAAATCAAAGGTAGACTAAAATGCTGGAGAAACTCAGCGGGTGAGGCAGCATCTATGGAGCGAAGGAATAGGTGACGTTTCGGGTCAAGACCCTTCTTCAGACTGTTGCGTCCCCCCACCCCACATCAGTCTGAAGAAGGGTCTCGACCCGAAACGTCACCCCTCCATGGATTCTGTCTGACCTGCTGAATTACTCCCAGCTTTTTGTGTCTATCTTCGGTTTAAACCGGCATCTGCAGTTCCTTCCTACGCAGAATCGAGGATCGTAGTCTCAAATTAAGGGGTCAGTCGTTACAGGTAGAGGTGAGAAAAAATGTCCACTCAGGCTGGTGGGTCTTTAGAATTCCCCACCTATGACAGTGTAGGCTGAGTAGCCGAGTTTATTCAAAAACTTTGATGGAAAGATTAAAAAATATTAATCAAGGTAAATGTGGGTCAGTAGAAAGTGGCGCTGTGGTGGAACCATCTTACTGAGAGGAGAAACTGGTGTGAGCAGTCCTTGTGTGCCAAGGCCCCCCCTAGATCTCGAGGCCTTAGGCTTAAGCCTATGAAGCCAATACGTAAATCCGGCCCTGCTTACGATGGGGCCTCAGATCAACATCTCATCTAACCAGAGGCACTTCCCTCAGTACTAGTTTTAGTTCAGAGTTTAGTTTGGAGATACATCGCCGAAACAGGCCCTTCGGCCCACCAAGTCCGCGCCGACCAGCGAGATCTATCCTGCACACGCCAGGGACAATTTACAATCTTTACCGAAGCCCATTAACCTACAAACCTGCACGTCTTGGGAGTGTGGGGGGAAGCCAGGGGCTCCCGGGGAAAACCCACGCAGTCACAGGGAGAACGTGCAAACTCCGTACAGACAGCGGCCATAGTCAGGATTGAACCCTGTTTTCAGGAGAGAGTTAGATTTAGCTCTCAGGGCTAAGGGAATCAAGGGATATGGGGGGAAAAACAAAACGGGGTACTGATTTTGGATGACCAGCCATGATCATATTAAATGGTGGTGCTGGCTCGAAGGGCCGAATGGGCTACTCCTGCACCTATTTTCTATTTTTCCATGTTTTCCACTGTAATACAGAAGCTCTAGCACTGCGCCAGTCTGGTGCCTTAAACTACAGCAGAGGAGAGCGAAGGATTTGAAGCAGGGATCTGTGAAAGGCGTCTGGACCATCCAGAACTTTCACTTAATTGGATGAGGATATAATCTAAACCTGGCAAGCTAAAGAGCCCGAGGGAAACGTTTTAAATTGGCGCGGGCAGCTCCCAACTCATTGCATAGCATCTCAATTAGTGTGAGAGTGTCGGCGCACAGCAAATGGCAGGATATGGAGAATTGGCGTTGATTCAAACAGTGATTCAAATGATTGAAAGTTCGGCTCAGGATCCCAATGTTGCTCTGGTAGCTGGAGACAGGAAACACAGGGAAAAGCATCGAGGACCAGAGCCCCCAGGAGCTGGAGGGTCTTTAATGCAGGAGGAGGTTCAGATAGAGACAAGTCGTAGTCATACAGCACTTCAGCCCAACTCATCCATGCTAACCAAGATGCCCCATCAACGCCAGTCCAATTTGCAAACATTTAAAGTCAAGTCAAGTCAAGTTTATTTGTCACATACACATACAAGATGTGCAGTGAAATGGAAGTGATAATGCCTGCGGATTGTGCAAAACTACAGAACAGAATAGAACAGAACCAATATTTACATTTTGGGGAAAAAAAAGACACAACAGAAAATTAGTCCCTGGTGAGATTAGAGTTTACAGTCCTAATGGCCTGTGGGTAGAAACTCCGTCTCATCCTCTCTGTTTTCACGGCATGGCAACGGAGGCGTTTGCCTGACCGTAGCAGCTGGAACAGTCCGTTGCTGGGGTGGTAGGGGTCCTTCATTCTCTTGCTGGCTCTGGATCTGCACCTGCTGGTGTATAGGTCCTGC
This sequence comes from Malacoraja senta, assembly GCA_038087875.1. Taxonomy (NCBI): domain Eukaryota; kingdom Metazoa; phylum Chordata; class Chondrichthyes; order Rajiformes; family Rajidae; genus Malacoraja; species Malacoraja senta. Next base: position 6,221,723 of record CM075992.1, read on the forward strand.
AGGGGGGGGGCGAGTGTAGTTTGCATAGTGCGTTCGGCCGAATGCACTACTCTCTGCAGAGCCTTCCTGTCCTGGGCAGAGCTGTTCCCAAACCAGATCGAGATGTTACCGGACAAGATGTTACCAGTACATTTCTAGTTAGTGTACCAATTGATGAGAAGGCACCAAATGCTGGCCTAACTCATGGACCTATCCATGTTCTCCATGGGATGCTGTTGTGTTACTCCAGCACTTGGTAAATCAGCATCTGCAGTTCTTTGTTTCCACATTTTGATAGCTCTATGATTATCATCTTTGAGTCAGAGAGTGGAGGCTACAAATCGTACTCAGGCACCAGATCCAAGGTGTGATAAGCAGTGCCATGCTGAAGGTTTTGTGTAGTTAGTTTAATTCATTGTCACGTGTACTGAGGTATAGTAAAAAGCGTTTTGTTTCATGTGAACTAGTCAGCGGAAAGTCTACACATGATTACAATCGATCCATCTACAGTGTACAAACACATGATAATGGGAATAACGATCAGTGCGAGGTAAAGTCCAATTAAAGGTAGTCTGAGGCAAAGATCCTATAGCGGAGCAAGATAGACCACTCCTGCTAAATGCAATGGGCTGACGTGTAGTACGCAACGGAGTGGAACGTGGGCCTTTTTTTCATCCATTTCAGTAACCCGACCCAACCCGACCCGACTCGCAGTGTAATCAACGTTGCGGGGGAACAGTTTGTGTTAATAAATTAAAATTCTGAAAATGAGGAGAAGATTTTTACCAATGAATTTTTATTTTTACGAGGATGTTTCCGTAACCGGCTTCCGTCTCCGCACTAGTATCTTTGCTCCGCTGTGGGATCTTTGGTGCGGAGACGGAAGCCGGTTACGGAAATGGGGCCGAAGATTACCCATGAATCTGCCCATGACCGTACTACGTCTTTTTCGTCGAGTGGGCTATCTTGCTCGCTATAGGATCTTTGGTCTGAGGGTCTCCAATGAGGTAGATGGGAGATCAGGACTGCTCTTTAGTTGGTGATAGGATGGTTCAGTTGCCTGATAACAGCTGGGCGGAAACTGTCCCTGAATCAGGAGATGTGCGTTTGGAGATGTGAATCAGGAGATGTGCCTCTTGCCTGATGGGTGAGGGGGGAAGAGGGAGTGGCCGGGGAGAGACTCATAGGTGGACTGAATTGTCCCAGTGTGGGATTGGGATGCCCATCCAAGATCCCGCTAGTATTCCCGGTGGATTTAAACATCCCACCAGCAACATGAATGAGGGAGCGGAAACAGTCTCCCAATGTCCTGGGTGGCATTTAGCCAACAACCAGCCTCATTAAAATGTTAGAGAGGAAATCACAGTCTGAAGAAGAGTCCCAACCCAAAACGTCACCTATCCATGTTCTCCAGAGATGCTGCCTGACCCGCTGAATTACTCCAGCACTTTGTGTCTTTGTTTTCACAAAGATAGTGCGGGAGCTATCTGTGCATGTACGGTTGCTCCACTTACACACTTGTTCAACATTTCCACTGGCTCAGAATTACTGACTGGTTAGCACGCAACAACAAGTATTTCACTGTACCTCGGTACATGTGACAATAAACTAATCTCGGAGAGGGAGAGGGGAAGAGGGAGGGAGAGAGGGAGCTGGAGAGGGAGAGGGAGAGAGGGGGAGAGAGGGAGGGAGGGGGAGGGGGAGGGGGAGGGAGAGGGAGAGGGAGAGGGGGAAAGGGAGAGGGGAGAGGGAGAGAGGGAGAGGGAGAGGGAGAGGGAGAGGAGAGGGAGAGGGAGAGGGAGAGGGAGAGGGAGAGGGAGAGGGAGAGGGAGAGGGAGAGGGAGAGGGAGAGGGAGAGGGAGAGGGAGAGGGAGAGGGAGAGGGAGAGGGAGAGGGAGAGGGAGAGGGAGAGGGAGAGGGAGAGAGGGAGAGAGGGAGAGGGAGATAGGGAGAGAGAGAGCCACAACCACGGCACTCCTGGATATGATTTATGGGTGAATGAGGTGGCAAGTGCCTCCAGCTATTTCCCTGGACACGAAGACAGCTGCAATTGTAAACTCCCAGCTTGTCACAACCTGCTCTGCACAAACTGGCTAGTGCATGCTTACATTTAAAGATTATTTCACAATACTCCAACCCACTCAACTTACCTGAAGTCAACTCTTTATGAAGTTATTATACGGCCAAAAGACACAGCCAGGCACATGGATAGGAAGGTTTAGAGGGATATGGGGCAAATATGGGGCATGTGGGACCAGTGTAGAATGGGGCATTGTGGTCAGCATGGGCAAGTTGACCGAATGGCATTTTTTTATACTTTACTTTACTAAGACTATTCTGGTGGTCTAATAACACTTGTCTCACCACACGCTACATCTTATGGTCAAACTCTGTCCGAGTTTCAACATCCTCTGAGATCATGGATTCGCTGCCACAGAATGCCAATTCACTGGAAGTATTCAAGTGAGAGTTATTTAGCTCTTAAGGCTAACGGAATCAAAGGATATGGGGGAAAAAGTGGGAATGGGGTACTGATTTTGGATGATCAGCCATGATCATATTGAATGGCGGTGCTGGCTTGAAGGGCCAAATGGCCTACTACTCCTGCACCTATTTTCTATGTTTATGTTTACACCTGTCTAAATGTCTCTTAAATATTGCCTCAACTACCTCCTCCAGCAGCTCATTCCATACACCTAACACCCTTTGTGTTAAAATGTTGCCCCTCAGGTTCCTATTAAATCTTTCCCCCCTCACCTTAAACCTATTGCCTCTGGTTCTTGATTCCCATACTCCGTGAAAAATACTCCTTTTCTGTGGGGCACTGAGGAGAGGGGTAGGAAGTGAGGGGGATTTCGGAGAGAAATGGGAGGAGGATGGAGGGGCTGTTAGAAGTTACCTAAAATTGAGGAATTCATTTGGAATGGCAAGATCTTCATGCAGTGCCTGATGAAACCACAGGTGGTGATCTGTATGACTGCTGGCTGCCTCACAGCATAGAACATAGAACCACATAGGAACAATGTGCAGGAAGGAACTGCAGGTGCTGCTTTAAACCGTAGACACAAAAAGCTGGAGTAACTCAGCAGGACAGGCAGCATCTCTGGATAGAAGGAATAGGTGACGTTTCGACACGAGACCCTTCTTCAGACTGATGGAGAACCACATAGGAACAAGATGCTTAACTGAGACACCAACACCTGTCATAAGGAATTCAAGGACATCTCACACCTACTTTGTTGCTTGATAAGATGGTCTCACCAGATTTGCCTTCATATTTGTTTTAACTTTTTGACGCAAAGCCGTGGAGTGTGTTCATAAGTTCGTAAGTCTTACGGGGGCAGAATTAGGCCATTCGGCCCATCGAGTCTACTTTGCCATTCAATCATAGCTGATCTATTTTTTCCTTTCAATCCCATTATCCTCCATAACCCTTGACACCCTTACTAATCAAGAATCTGTCAAACTCCGCTTTAAAACTATCCAAAGTGGCGCAGCGGTAGAATTGCAGCCTTACAGCACGCAGCACTGGAGACCCGGGTTCCATGCTGACTACGGGCGCTGTCTGTACGGAGTTTTCCATTCTCCCCGTAACCGTGTGGGTTTTCTCCGAGATCTTCAGTTTCCTCCCACACTCCAAAGACGTGCAGGTACGTAGGTAAATTGGCTTGGTAAATGTAAAAATTCTCCTTAGTGTGTGTAGGATAGTGTTAACATGCGGGGGTTGCGGATCGGCACCGACCCGGTGGGCCGAAGGGCCTGTTTCCGCGCTGTATCTCCAAACTAAACTAAACAGAGACTTGGCCAAAGTATTGAATAACTCAGCGGGTCATGCAGCATCTCTGGAGAACATGGAAAGGTGGCATTACAGTTCGGGAATCATCTCCAGTTTGAATGTAGGGGTGGGAGGGAGGGGGGGAGAAGAAACTGGGAAAGAGGAGAGGCAAGGAGCATGGCAGGTAATAGGTCGACATGGACAATGTTTGCGCCAAACATGATGCCAAGTTAAACCAATCTCCTTTGCCTGCACTTGATCCATATCCCTCAATTCCCTGCATGTCCATGTGCCTATCTAAAAAAGCTTTTAAAAAGCCACTATCATATCTGCCTCCATCATTAACACTGGCAACTCGTTCAAGGCCCCCACTACTCTCTGTGTAAAAATACTTGTCCAACATTTTTTTAAATTTTTTTTTTAAAAAAAATTAAATTTTTTTTATTTTTATTTTTTAATTTTTTTTATTTAATTTATTCCGATTATGTGTTTTTTTTTGTTTTGTTGTGATTCTATGCATTGTAAGGTGTCCTTGGGTTTTAGAAAGGCGCCAGTAAATAAAATGATTATTATTATTATTATTATTATTATATCTCTATTAAACTTTCCCCCTCACCTTATAGCTACGCCCTCTAGTGGGCATTTCCACTTTGCCCTATAGCGGCCGCTCAATATTTTATATACCCTACTTCTATCAGGTCTCCCCTCAACCTCTGGACATATGTTCTTGAAAAGCAACGAGAATCTCCAAAACATAAATTAAACATGTACAGTACCTTGTCAGGCATCTCATGTGACTACACTGCGTGCCGTAAATTTGAGCCCATTATTTAATAAAATACAGCAACATAAATTATGCTTGGTCATTAATTACACAAGCGCTTTATTCAAAAAACGTATAAATCACACATGTAAAACACAAAGTGGCTGTACGTCAAAGCGCAAGTGTAAGATTATAGGAGCAGAATTAGGCCATTTGGCCCATCAAGTCTACTCCACCATTCAATCATGGCTGATCTATCTCTCCCTCCTAACCCCATTCTCCTGCCTTCTCCCCATAACCCCGACACCCATACTAATGAGGAATCAATCTATCTC